>OX451345.1:41644155-41708195 GCA_949629155.1 Myopa testacea | reverse complement strand
TTTCGAGCAGCAGCAAACTACAAAATAAAGATGCACGCAGTTTGAAAGTTGCACAGTAAAAGTTCGCTGTAATTGAAAGTCGTCGTTTGTGGGAGTGGCGGGAAGGAGGCAGTTGAAGAAGGCTGCCGGCCAAATTGTTTACCGCTGCTGATGGTGCTGCTGGTGCGGCGTTAAATTTATCGGCAACAAGCGATTTTCTATTTAATTAAACATCGTATTCGCCTTGCAGCTTCTTTTGTTTGTCTTGCTGCGGATGAGTTTTCAAAGTTTTTTTCTACTGCATCGCAAAATCGTTTGTTTTGTTTTTTACCAATTTTCAATTTCTTATCATTTCGCCAAAATGAAGCGCATCCTGTTGTTGCTCACACCAACAGAGAGGAAGGGTTTATTTTTTCCCCAGTCCTTGCTTTGAGGTTTTTTGGTTCGTATCGCTCGGCGACCCCACACAAACACACCCACACACACACACTCGCACACGGATGTCTAACATACATGTTTGTTGAACACAGGTGCTTCTATAAAATGGCTATTTCCGAATTCTTTTCTGCGAAATTTCAAGTGCGATTCATTTCCGTTGCTTCCGGAAGTTATTCGAATTTACTCTGGGTTTCTATAAATCTGGAAAAAATAAATACCTTAAATCAGTAGTAAGAATGGTTGGCTTGTGTTACTCTTGAAAACCTTGAGAAAAACCGACATAAATCCTAATAAAATAGAATGAAGTACACATTTTAGATTACTTCATAAAATCGCTTTGTTTTCACCTCAGGTGTGAACGGTTTAAAGGCGCAATTTTTATGTAAATACTCAGAATAAAAGTACTATATATAGTAGAATATGCAACCGTGGCATTGGACAGTTCTATACTTTATATAAAACGACCAAAGAACTACGGCGACAGTCGGCGTTGGACACCCGGAGTGGACAGTAGACCCGAACTCCAAGTGGATTGGACTGGAGTGGAGACCGAACCGGAGACTGGACTGGCTCATAGGCACACTCACCCATACAACCAAAAATACTCTCTCTCCCTCCGCTGTCAACACGTATATAGTTACTATATTTAATTATATTATAATAGTTGCGAAATTACTCTGGTTTTTGTTCATAAAATTTATATTTGTTTTTACATATCGAGGTATGAGTATATAAATATTTATAAATGTGTGCAAATACACATATTTTTTTAAAACATACTCCCGAACATGTGTTTTTGCATTCATTAAAAATGTTTTCTTTAGTATTGCTTTTGTTTTTAATTGTTGATGGATTTTATTTGCTGATGTTGTTGTTGGATTTTGTTTACCGTTTTCTGTTTTCGGTTTTGATTTTATTTTAACTGTTTCCCTGTATTTTCAGTACTATCGGATTTTTTCTTGGTTTGCTTGCTTTTGTTGGATGCATTCTGGTGTTTAAACTGGAGATTCTTTGGACAAATCGAGGTTTTTATACGTGATTGCTTATGTTTCGAATACAACAACAAGCAGACACCTACACATACTCATACTCATACATTTATACACACACACACACACAGTTACAGGTCTATATATATACAAAGTCTTTCAAGCAACACTGAGAGTGAGAGGGGAGAGAGAGAATGAGATAGAGCGAGACAGTGTTTTATTTTGCTTGAGGTCAGAATAGAGAACAAAAACACAAAAAACCACACAACCACACAACACACACACACAACCACAATACACACAAACATAATGCAAATGAAGTTCACAACATGTTACGTATGTTGTTTACGCTGTTTTTTGTAGTTTGTTTGTAGAAGGATACAAGATACAAAAGAATACACATCAAACTATAGAATATGTATTGTATTTCTATATGTGTATGAGTGTGCCTACCACATGTGTTAGTATGTATGCCTGTGTGTCTGTGCCTGTGTGTGTGGATTCATGTCAAAATGTTTCTCATTTGATTCGTGTATTTATTTTTCTTGCTTTATTATTATTATTATCGGTGTTATTATTATTATTATTGTTGTTGTTGCTGAAGTTCTTCCTATCAGCAGGTTTTTCTCTGTTTCTCTAACATTTTGCCGATGTTGTTGTTGTTGTTGTTGTTGCATTGTCATCCTTCACAAAGCAAATTGACGTTTATGAGATAAAAATATTTCATAAAGAAAAATCGAAGGGAATTTTTAATGATTTGTTTGTTTGCTCTCCAAAAATTGATACATGGATTGGGATATGAAAATGTCTGAACTTAGATATAATATATTTGTGAACTTCTATATTGTATTTCGATGTTATTTCGATTTCTGTGCTGTTAGAAAATCCAATAAAATGTCACATTTTTTTTTTAATTTTTTGACATTAAATTTATTTTAATGATAGATTTTGTAACTTTTTGTACGATGATTTTTTTTTTATGTTCTGTCTTTGGGACGTCAGATTACTGGTTTGCTTTTGATTGCTTCGATGCGTCGTCGCTGGCGATACGTGAGCCCGGGGAGATACTGACGAAGCGCGATGATCTCGCGTCTGGTGTGCAGCGGAGGCCAAAGCGTTGTATAGCACATGTGACTGCAAAAAGCACCGATTAGAATCAAGGAAACCAAGCAAGAATGAGAGGGAAAGAGAGAGAGAGAGAGACAGAGAGAGAGAGAGAGAGAGTCTCACCGTAGAAAATACATCGCATCGCTTGATCGTTCCTGTTGCTTCGCCAGCTGCCTGATCTCGTGATTCAACTGCTTCTGATACCTCACCTGGGCCTCTCCGTAGCGGCTCAATCCTTTATTCTGATACGGCAATAATAGTGGTCTCTTCAACTTCGTGGTCATTCTTTTGGCCTCCGCATCCGGCTCCGTTGCCAACGCCAACGCTGCCGGATTCTCCGTCGAGTTCGACTCGGATTCGCGACGGATTGATCCGTTCTTCCTTTTCATCTCATTTTGCAAGTTAACGCTTATTAACGAATCTGTTTCCGCCATCACGAACTTGACCTCGGACCAGAAAGGGTTAATTTAGATTCGTCCAAAAATGAACTTGAACGTTTTGAATAATAAAAAAAAAGCAACCAAAAGGTCAAAGGGACAAAAAAAAGGACAATGAAAAGGCCACACAAAAGTCCAAAAACAAAAATATAAAAAATACGTGTGTATACAAAAAGTTTTAAAAACAAATTAAAAAGAAAACAACATATTTTGAAGGTTTAAAAAAAGATAAATCGAAGGGTTTAGAACTTAGAAGTGTTCTGGTAGAAAAGGCACAACAACCACATTCATATTGTGAATGTTCCCTTTGTGCAGTTGTGGTGATGAACTGCATGTGAATAATACTTATTCGGGAACTGGGTACAAATGCTATGCGTATTTGAGGCAGATTCAGGTTCAAATTTTGGGAGGTACGTTTTTATACCATCCAACTGGTCACTGCGGCTTCTTTAAGAAGCCTTGGGTACCAAGCCTTACTTCCAAGTCTTACTTCTAGGTCGTACTTCTATACCAGGTCACCCCAGTCTTGCTTATGAAGTCCATTAGTTGTGTATGACTTCGTTTAGTCAACTCCCTATGCTCCAGTAGTTCCTTCAGTAGTTCCTTCCCGCAGATTTGAAAACTAACAGAGTACAGATTGATGTATGTACTTCCATTTTAGTGCCTTGGCCCAGTATTTGTTTCGACTTTTTTAGTTTTCGACTAACCTGAATTAACTATACTGTATATTATAGTCACATGTATACTATATATAGTATTATACATATATGGTATATTTATTGTTTTTTCTATTTTTATTTGTTACAAATTTATAATTTATTATAATTTTTCTAAATTAGATATTTAATTATTTAGTTTTTCTATTTTTAGGTGGTTTTTGAAGGACTGAACAACTGCTGGATGAATTGATAAATCGGTTGTGTGCTCGGATTATATAATGTTCGTGCTCATGATGTACTGTAGACGTTTCTTTTGCTTCCGAGAGAGACGGAAGAAGGCTCGCACGGCCTTAATTTCGCTTCGATTGTGCAGCGGCGGCCAAAGCGTTGAGATGGCCATGTGACTGCATCAAGTGGAAGGGAAGAGCATTGCAAATGGGAGGATTGTACAGGATGTGATTGCAAATGAACTCTACTCACCGCTGGAACCGGGCGACCTCGTAAGCGGTACCGTGCTGCGTCAGTATCTCGGCGATTTCGTGTTGAAACTGTCGCTCGTACAACTCGCGCGAGCGTACGTAACGATCGCGACACAAAATGTGACTGTGGAGAGAACAGAAATGAGGATGAAATGACGTAAAATGATGGGCGACCCTGCGACGTCTCAAGTTTTTCTCTCACTAGGGTATTTTGAAGTTCGTGTAACTCGGATTTATGCTGTTGTCTCTGTCGTCCTTGAAGGTGCGTGTGGCCGGGGTCGTATCGGCGATGAATGACGAGTCTTTTTCGATTTTAGCGATGTGGTCCTCGGGTAGCAAAGCCTCCGTCGGTGTTTGCTGTTCGTTGTCCTCCATAATATTTAATTGGCTTTTCTGTTTTTTTTTTAACTTTTATTGATTTTATTTACATTTGTTTTTCCTCAGTTATGTGTGTGTTAGTGTGTGTGTGTGTGATTTTTTGTGAGGGGTGATGGTGAGTGATGGGTCTCGGTTTGTGGTTTACTTTTAGTGCATGTTTAGAGGATGTTTTTTATTGTTTTTATTTAATTTTTCTGTCTGTTCGTTTTTCTGTTTTTTTTTGTTGATTCGTTTGATTAAATTTTCAGAGTCAAGAAAATGTTATATTAAAAAAATCTTTTCTGAGTTTATTTTGTAAATACCTCTACTATTTTGGGAGTAGAAATCCTCCCGACACCTTCTACAGCAAGCTAATCGTAAGCACTTAAGTCCGCATTCAGCTTCATCATTCACACGGTGTGAATCACACCACCGTACAGCAACCGGATGTCCTTGAAACGTGTCTTCGTCGTACCTCTTCTCGTACAACGCACACTCTTTCACACTCCGACTGCCACAGAGAGTCTGAGTGTCGGTCTCTCAGTCGGGAGTCTCAGTCTATTTAACTGGTTTTTTGCGTATCATGATTGACCCATTGTGTCACTTTGATTGTTTGATCTTCTTGACTGCTTAAATGATTGCTTCTCCATCTCCCTCTCTCTCTCTCTCTCTCTCTCTCTCTTCCTCTTTCTGTGTCTTTGACTGTCTCTACGTTTATATGATGTCTGTCCAACTTGTTTTTATCACTTCTGCTCACTTTTTATGTCACAGAGTAGCATTTCGCATGAATACAAGTCGTCCGTCTGGCGTCCTTCTTTTCCTCCATTTTTAACCGGTTGGCGTTGCGCTTCTCCAAGAATTCTTTTGTGCTTTTTTTATTGTACACTTTTTATTGTTGTTTTCAGACGCTGCGCTTTTTCTAATGTTTTTATTTTGGGAGGATTTTCAAGATTTTACTATTAACACAGAAATGGCTTTATTATTCTTTGTGACTTTTACGAGCAACATTCGGAGCAGCAACAGACTCTTCCGGACACAAACCCGTTGAAGCAGCGGCAACAACTTCATCATCATTTTGTTTTTTAGCTGCTATCTTTTTGCTGTATTGTTGTTGTTTGTAGTTGCTGCCTTTTGTCTGTTATGATGATCTTTCATTGCTTTTGTGTTGCTGCTCAGTTTTCACCAAAGCTGCTGCTGTTGCTGTTGTTGTTGTTGGTGCTACTCTGCCTCTGATTTATAATTTATTCTTTCAAAAAATACTAGTTTCTAGTTCTATGAATGTCACAAAACAACAAGACAATCACAACAACAACAACACCCACAACTGAAGCAAACTTGAAGTTAATTCCTCAAACATTGAAAAATAATTGTGTTTACTTCATCTTCTCTGTGATCCGTCACACGAGATCACATCTACTCGTAATAATCTGTCCAGCACACTAAAAATTTCATCATAAACTTTGTCGAGATTTTAAATTTTCATAGATTTCCCATGACATTCGTTCACGCTGAAGTCAAACGAAGCCAATTTAATTACATGTGGTTGTGGATGGTTTCGATGTGTCGATGTTGTCTTCCAGTGCTGCCAACTGAGTGCATTTTCATGTTGAATATCGTCGTCGTAACGACGTAATCAATCGAGAAATTCTACTCGATTTAATAGCCAGAGAATGACAGAGGATGATGAGGATGATGACAAGGATGTTGATGGTAATGATGATGGTGATGGTGATTAGAAGTGGTTGCGTGAGCGATGGGCACGCTTCCCATCGCTCAGGAGTTGGTACCGTCCACGTGTTTTTAACTTATTATAATTCATTCCCTCCCCTTACCCCCAGTAATTCCTGGTGGACCCCCCCCCCCCCCACCATTTCAAACACATAAACACACCTCATCAACCTCACTTTACTCATGTGAAGAAAGTGAGTTCCGACAGAGCCCTGATATGATTAACACGCCTAAGCTCACCGAAATCAGATTAACCCAATTTGTTGTTGTTGTTGCCTCTGTTGTTGTTGTCTGGTTCGGCACCGTGGCACAGGGATTGACTAAATAAAGAATTTAAATAACAAACGCCGCCGAAAACAAGCTGATTTTCGCCTGATAATTGAAAAGCTTTGAAGTCCTCACCTGCTTTTCGTCTCTCTCTCTCTTTAGAGAGAGTTCTCTGTTTTTTAGCTTCAAGCTTATTGCACCAAGGAAGTTGTCCCGTTCTTCATCGACCGCGTTGTCATGATGCTGTCCTGTTTCGAAAAGGATAACAAACATTTGCTGTCTACTTCTGGCTCGAGAGAGAAAGAGAGAGAGAGAGAGAGAATAAAGCGAGAGAGAGCCGAGGAGGAGAGAGAATCAAAAGAGTACCGGAACGTCACTGAGCACGGAAGCTCTTGCAGCCTCCTCGCTGCAAGTTTTTCCATTCCGGCTGCGCTGCTGATAAGAAATGCAACACGGTTTCGTTATCAGTTTTCAGGAGTTGTTGCTCAGAGGCGTTGAAGCTTCAGCGTTGAGCTCCGCACTGAATTATTTCATAAATAAGGATTTCTTTGTTATTAAAGTACGTAGTTTGGATTTTTAGTTTTAAATCGTTTTTAAACTTGAATTTTAAGCTTGGATTTTAAATTTTTGCAATTTGATTTTTAATATTTAGTAACTTTCTTAAATTCAACATCCATAAAACCATTCAACTTTGACTTTGTACCTGAATGATTATGAAAATTTTATTAACGATATACATAAGTTATAAATTAATTAAAAAAAAATTATAATAAAAAGCATTGAAAAATAAATAAAAAAGGAAAAAAGCGAAAGAAATTCTAATAAATCATTTTAATTTTCTTACTTCGAAAAAAGAAACCTTTTTCATAATACAATCATATTTTAATCCCCTTAAAATGGACGAATTTAAGCTGTTTTTTGAAAATGCATGTTTTAAGTTTTTGGCGTAGAATGATTTTATTTGGAAACAGGATAAAAACAAGAAGCTTTGTGAGGATTAAGAAACTTCTGGCGGATTCAGCGAAATGTTTTACGAACTGTTGGTGGATGAAGAATGCGATACCCTGGAAGGGGGGGGTGCTGTTGGGTGTCGTGTTTTGGTGACGAACGTCGTTGCGGTCGTTTTTAAGCCAACTTCTCATTGAAACATATGTTAAAAGAATGGGTCGCTTGAATGGGGGGGGGGGGGGGGGGCTTAAAGTGGTCCTTCAGAGCTAGGAACCGAACCGAAGCATTGAAAGTAGCCCAGCACAATTAACCTCAATTCAGAGATGACGAACAAACCTGCCATCGGCTTCATTTGTTGTTGTTTTTGTTCATCTTGTTGCCGGAGTTAACCCGCTACTCGAAATACAAAAAGGCCTGATGGGGGAGTGAAACAGTGGCAACGCTGTAATTAGTGGCTACTTGTTTACGCGGATTTTCCTCCGAGACGATTTGTAATGAACGATTTGCATGAAGGAGTTCTTTTTTCTATTTTGCTCTAATTTACCGTTAATTGCTCTTCAACAACGACAACAACGCATATTTAAATTGCATTTGCGTCTGTTCGGAGAACAAGCGAAGAAGAAGAGTTCTTAAGAAAAAAGGTCAAACCGTGTGTTGAGAAAAATAAATGAGTGAAACACAAACACAAGAATGAGAGGGAGAGAGGAGTGGAGTGGGTTGGGTGTTCGTAGAGATGTCTTTTAAGCACCTACACCCGCGCACACACACACACACATACATACACACTCATACTTAGAAACAACATTAAATCTGGCTGCATCGTAAATTTGTCGAGATGTGTTTAATTTAGCGTCCTCGTGGCTCGTTCAGGATTTCAGACCTCGAGTCTGGTTGTTTGTGTGGCTGTATTCACGTATGTGTATGTGAAGGAGCGGGTGAATGTGTGTGTTTGTCCACTTTGGTGCGGCTTCTATGCTGCCATCTTCACTTAGTTTTTGTGGCGCTTTCATTCTGTGGCTCTGATGCCCACCTCTTCTACTCTCTTCTCTACTCTCTACTATCTTCCCTCCTTCTCCTCCTTCTTGCTCTTTCATGTTGCCATATTTTGCAGTTTGCTTTTTCGGTTGCTGAACAAATTCCACATTTAATTTAACATCAAATGCTTGAGAGGAAGCGAAATTTATAGCGTATCCTTTTGAATGGGTTACGTTTCAGTGCGTCTTCAATGGACAACAAGAGAGGGAGGCCTGTCGACGAAACCACCGGAGCCGGGTTGCAACGCTGCTCTGCTCTCATGTGGCTGGGCATTCAGTTGGCACATTTTCGGCATTTCGTTGAAGCATTTCTACTAGGAACGACTTCATTCTAAGAGAGAGAGACAGAGAGAAAGAGAGTGGAAGAGAGAGAGAAAGAAAGAGAGAGAAAGTTATATAAAATCAGATTGAAGTAGAATTAATTGAAAGATTCCAATTTCACTTAATTAACTACAGATTTATGAATTAATTTAATGAGCTAATTTCTTGATTTTATTGAGACGTTAGTTAATGGAAATCAACACTCAATTCGGTTGTTGTGACCGATACTTTTATTAAGCTTCAAAGCAGTCCGAACAGAGTAACATTTTTGTTGTTATCTTTATTGTAGTTGTTGCTGTGATAAATTTTAAGCTGCTTCGAAGCAAATCGTATCGATTTCCAAGCCTCAGAAACAATTTAGAAACAAATCTGTTGATTTAAATACCAACATTTGAAGTTGTTGTTAGTTGTTCGTTGTTGTGTTCGTGTTGCTGGCACAAATAAATGTTTAATCACTTTAATCGTTCCGTCATTCACATGAAATCATGAAAGCAACAGAATTGCAAGCATACTCGTAATATTCATGAGTTGCAGATACGATAAATAAGTTTATAGTAACAATGCGTAGAAAGCTTCATAGCTTTCATAGCTTCAACAGGAATGCTTTTTAGAAGCACACAGACACAGACACACATACACACATACACCCATGGCTCTGTGTGACTCAATCGAACTCTGAGATGTTGAACGCATGATTCGCAGAAATACATGAACAGATGAACAGAAATTCATACAGATCCAGATAAAGATACATTTACATACAACTATTGTGAAATTTAATAAAATTACACAAGTTTAAGCAACTTCAAAAAGTCTTCCTTTGTGTTGCTAATTTAATTTCCAGCTCAGTCACTTGTTGCGTTGGACCATTTTTCAATCTTCCTCATCTTCTTCTCCAGGTTCACTGAAAAAATGGTATAAAATACTGGTTGAGTGTATGTACCATAAAATGGAGTGATGTACTGCGATGTTGTTTTTGTTGTTGTGTTTCCATGTTTATTTGTTACACTCGCAGAATTCATCAACTCATCAACTCGCAGAACCGCAAACTTTTGCAAGCAAATAATTTGGACACGATTAATTTTGAGCGCAACGCATTCAGCGCCACGGTGCGGATGTGGATGCGGATATGGATGTGGATGCGGATGTGGTTGTGGATGTGAATTCGCCTTGTCGGTGTTCACTCTGAAATGCAAACGAGTTTCATGCAAAAATATAAAAATTACATAAAAACGTGCGAGTGGCAGAAATTTTGAAATTAATATTATTTCACTGCTGCAGGGATGGAAATGAAGACAACACACACATGCATGCACACAACCGCATATACACACACATACACACAAGGAAAAGTTTGTGTATAAAATTTCTGAGGTTTGAGTGGACCGAGCAGCAGCCTCAAGTGTGGCATTGTATTTGTTTTGCAACTTCTGCGGCTCTGCGGTGGTACTTCTACGCTGTCCCGCCCTCTCTACTCGATCAACCTGTGATGCTTCAGTTGGGAAGCCGATTCGACCGATCCTGAATTTATTCCAATTACAATACTTCAACTTCGCGCGTGATTTTAATTCTTCATTCCATTCAAGTAGCTTATTAAGCGCATTAAGTGGCTCACTCATTCGAACACTTTATTATTTTTCGACAATTTTTCTGCCTTCTTTTTATGAATTGGATGGTTTTCTTTTAATGTGGTTGTTGAATTTGTATTGCAAAACAAGAAGAATATGCAGAAGAATATGTTAATTAATTCGTTTCAATTAAGTTTCGTTTTAATGAATTTTTGAATGAAGAAGGAATGACCGAAATATTTGAGAAACCAGTCTAATGAACAAGTATAATAAAAGATTTGAGTGAATGAGGAGATAAGTATGCATGGATTTTTTATAAGTATCCATAGATTGCGATGTATGTATATAAATGAGATTTATTAATTTGTCCATGAAGGTATTTTTTTTGTATATAAATAAAGTTATGTTAAGTTAACAACCCTCAACCATAGTTTTAAGAAATTAGAAAATCAGTCGGAAACTTAGGTGTAACCCACCCTCCTTAGCGCAGAAAAACAGCTGTTTAGAAAGAAGGACAGCTTGGAAGAATTTTCAAGCGGTATAACCATTCTCACCTTAACCTCGTCGGGAGGCCCCGAGAGTGCTGAATCGGATTTTCAGAGGGTCTTTTTTCGCGACCCAATTGAAGCAGAGATGAGGAGTAGATTAAATACTAGTATATTAAATATTAAATATATTAATTACGAAAAGAGTTCATTATGCAAAAAAAAAGATTATGTAAGAAATCGCATTCAAAATTTCTTGTTAATTAAAATTGATTCACAAAGCAAACTAACACGAAGCAGGGAAGAGGGTGGAGTGGGAGGAAAAGAGGAAGGTTGCTAAGGTGCTACGTCATTTTAAAAAGCACTCGAAAGAAGACTCAGTGAATAATGCGAACTTAATTAGAAGAATTTCGCTGGTTGAGACAAAGAGCAAAATTTGAAATTCAAAATTCGAAAGAAGCTTAAATTCTAAGGTCCTTTTAAATATGGACCATATATGTATATACATACATATGTATATCCATATAAATATAACACACCAAAAGAATGACGTTCAACTTTTTGTATGCTTCGCGATCCTCTTCGTTTATTTTCACATTTTATGAAAACGTTTGAAGTAATAATAATAATAATAATTTAACGAGAAGCATCAGGAAATCGTGTGAAGTATATGTACATGAGTCCTCTTTCAGTTTTTGAGAGAGGATGAAATGAACGATGGGAGAGGGGGATGGGGCAAATAAGGGGAGAATTTTTCGAGTGATAAGTGAAATTTTGTGAAAACTTTTGCCTGCTCAACACATGCTGCAAAAGTTTACGTTTTCCTATCTCAAAAAAAGACACAGCGTTTCAGATACCATCTCCCGTTCCGTCCCCCATTCACCTTTCACCCCTGTTCCCTTGTGTCCTTTTCTCCTCCGGTCTCTAAACTTTTGAGGTCATTATTAAAAATTCAAGTCTCATCGCTGTTGAAGTATGTCGAGTATTTTCTTTGTTGTTGTTATGATTTGTAGTCATAATAGCAGTTGTTGTTGTTGTTGTTCATCCTTCAACAGCGGCGTTCAAATTGTATTCATTATTTAAAAGTTGCCTTGTTTCTGGTTTCCTTTTTATGTTTACAAATTTTTGCTATTTTTTTGTGGTTTTTTTATCTTTTTTGACATCTTTGTCATCACCTTTTCACATCTATTTTTTGTTGTTGTTGTTTTTTGCTTCTCTAAACTTTTTACATATTTACTTAATTTTTTTAAAGGTTTTTCTGATTAAATAATTTTTTTTTTAATTGTTTTGTGTTTTTTATTGGTTTGTTTCTTTAGCTGTTTGGGGAAACAGCAGACTTTTCTGATGGATGTCGTTATTGTTGTTTATTCTAAATGTTGTTGCTGTTGTTCTGGTAACAGTTACGTTACGTTAACAGTTACTTTTTTTCTTCTTTGTGTTTAATTTTTTTAGGCAAATTTGAATAACAGAAGCTGTCTTCTTTGTTTGTGGTGAGTTTAAAGAGGAGATGAGATAAAATCTCAAAAGAGGCTTCTTGAAGCATTTCTTCTGCTTCTTCTTATTTTTCTTCTTCTTTCTATTCTTCTTCTTCTTCTGCACTTATTTATTTTCTATATTTACTGTTATTTCTTTTAAGTTGCATTTATTTGATTTTGTGCTCATATTTTTTCTTTTTGATGATCTTTTTCTTCTTCTTCTTCTTGGCATTTCTCATGTATTGCTGCATATTTTTAATATTTTCTAAAATACGAAAAAAGTGCTGCAATTTTATTACCGCCATCTTGTTTTTTGCTGTTTTTCTTGCTCTCCTTTTTTTGTAAAGTTTTTCGCAGCTTTCAACTTGTTATGTTTTGAGTTGTTTGTTTTGCGCTTCACAAGAATAAAATTTTAATTTCATTTTTGTTATTCTTTTAATTCTTCTCGAGTTGCTTCAAGTGAGATGCGATGAAGTGATGTGTTGCAGCAGGGCGAGGGTGATAGTGAGGGGAGGAACTGAAAAGTGAGCTTTGGTGGTTCGTGTTGATTGCAGTGCGGAATTATATCAACACTGCAACACTGCAATTCGGAGTATTTTTCGCCCGCATTCGGATAATCCGTCAAAAGTAAAGTAGAGTAAAAAAATGCTAAAAGGAACCAGAAAATTGTTCAAACTTCAACCGAAAGTCAGGAGAATGCGATTACTTTGGCGATGTGACACATCCGCCTCTCCTCCTCCTCCTCTTCCTTCTTTTTTTTTGAATTGCTATAAAGTAGCTACATTGATAGCAACATCGTTGGTCACATTATTAGCAACATTGCTAAAAACATGGTTAGCAACATTGATAGCAACATCTGAGCTGAAGGTAGGGTGAATGTTTCGGGTGGGAAGGGGCGGGCCCATTAGCGAGGGCATCGAGGGCAGCATCTGTAGAGTTCAGATTCTTCTTGTTGTCCCCCTTCTGCTTCTTCCTCCCCTCCTCTCAACAGCAGCATGATTTATTGCAGCGTACTTTTGAAGTTCCAAATTCTATCCTGATTTTTACAGAATTCAATTAATTTGTTCCTCGTTTTTTTTAAAATGGTCTTTTCTTTTATTTTTTGTGTTTATTTCTTTTGTTACTTGAATTCTGCTGCGCTGGTTGCTAACTTAATTAATGGTCAACTAATTAGTTGAGCTATTTTTAGGTACTTCAAGTACTCGATGCTGACAATTCATCGACTTCGAGTGGTTTCGAGTGGCTCATTCAAGCTTCAAAATTACAAGAAATTTGTTCTTTTCTACTTTTTAGCAAATAAATCCAATAACGAAAGAAACAAAATTGCAATTAAACGGTAACATTTCAAAATTGCAGTTGTTTTTTATAAAACAAAATAACAACAACAAAAACCAATCTGTAGTGAAAACAGTGCTAAAAGTTGCAACAGTAAAATGCAACATGCAACGAACGAGTGTTTTTATAATTGTTGCTGTTGTTGTTGTTATTCTTTCTTCATGTTAACAAAGCAATCGTAACTCATGAGAATAATGATGATGATGTTGATGATGAGGATGGCGATTCTGATGACAACAACCTTTTTCGTTATCTTCTTCTTATTATTTTTCTTGGCAACTCGTGGACAGAATTCAAGACGGTGACTAAAACGGGGGGTTGATTTCAGAGAATAAAAAGTAACGGAGTAAAATAAGCAGATCAGGCAACAACAACAACAAGAAAAACAAAAAAACTACAGCAACAACAAAGTCATCGTCCACAAACATCAGTCACAAGAAGAAGAACAAGAAGAAGATGATGAAGTAATACAATGTTGTTGTTGTTGTTCAGGAATTAATGTGGGATTGTTATCCAACCCTGGCCAGCAACATCAGCAACCGAGCTGAGTTCGGAGTTCGAGCTTTTTACGAAGAAAGGAACGAGTTGCGATTCGAGTTCGATTGAAGACGGTCACGAGCCTTTCCACTTTCATTATTCATTTTCTTATCCTTTTTTATACAAATTAATTAACAAATAAATTACACAGTCCCACATTAATGAATAAGTGAATTAATGCATTTAGTATTTAGAAATATTCCCCGAACATAGTGAATTCTAAATGAAGTCTAAATGAAGTCTACATGAACTCTAAATGAATTTTAAATGAATTCTAAATGAATTCTAAATGAATTCTAAATGAATTCTAAATAAATTCTAAATGAATTCAAAATGAAGTCTAAATGAATTCTAAATGAAGTCTAAATGAAGTCTAAATGATTTCTAAATGTTTTTTAATGAATTCTTAATGAATTCTTAATGAGTTTTCAATGAATTCTTAATGAATTTTTAATGAATCTTTAAATGAATTAAATGAAAGAATAGTACAATAAATGAAATGCTTTTAAATTAATTTTGCGTGTATTCATTTTCGATGAACATTTACCATGAATTTCCTTTAAATGAGTCTAAAACGAATCTTTAGTGAATCTTAAAATAATCTAAAAGTAATTTTAAATGAATTTTATTTTCATTTTAAATGATCTCAAAGAAATTTACAAGATTCATTTTTAATCCCAATTTAAATAATATATAAATTCGAAAAGAGTTGCAAATAAATTTTAAATACTAAATAAATGATTTATGAATGCTAAATGAATTCCTCTGAATGTTTAACACTTACCTAAAAAATCTGAAATAAAATATTGAACTGGTTTTAAATGCATTCTTTTAAAAATTTATCAAACTTTAAAGATTTATTATTTTTAAAGTTTTCAACAAAGGTTTGTTTTGCAAAAGCTTAAAAAATGTTGTTAAAAACTACGGTTTAAAAAAAACCCACGATTTTTTGTTGTTTTTCAGACACTAAAATATTTATTATTGCATTTATTTTAATTTTAAACTTACTGATAATGATTCCTACTCACACATACATACATTTACATGTTTATGTATGTCTGTATATACATATGTATATAAAATCGATACCCATACCGATTAAGTTAATACTTGTCCTTAGTTAAAGCATGCTATTAAAGTTCTTAATTGATACGGTGACTGATTTTTGATTGCATTCGATGATTGCTTTGATTGTTCGTTCGTTTCAATCGATGCGGAGTCATGAATGGGTGAATGATTGAATGCGGAAATGATGAAATGACGTGTTTAATGAAATATTAAAATTATTTAAACTTTGTGCCCTTTTTGTGTGTGTGAATATGAAACAAATCTTGTGTACTTATGTAATAACATATTTTAATTCGGTGTTGTGTTAATCAATAAAACGGAATAATTTTGGGCGAAAAAAACATCTCAAAATTACAATGTAATCAATATTTGATTAATCGTTGCTTGTTTTCGGCTTCAGCTTATTTTTGGTTTTTGTTTTTACGTAGTTGTAGCTTTTATTAAGCTTTTCTGTATTTTCATTTTATTTGTTTCAATTTATTTGTTTATATTTCGCAGGTATTTAAAAAAATTACCAGTAAATAAAGTGCTTTATTTTTGTGTTTCTATACAAATAGATTTTCAGTGTTCATATCGATGTTGTTGTTGTTGTCATTAGTGTCAGTGCTGTTGTTGTTCTCTGCATGGAATGTGAACTCTTTCAATAAACAATTCTGTGTAGTTTTTTTAGCCTTCACTGTTTGGCTGTATTGTGTGTGTGTAGTGCATTTTTTCCAGTAACGTGTTTAGAAATCATTTTGGAAAAAAACTAGAAGAAAAGAACACGGAAAGCTTCCACGAAGCGAAAATAACAAGAAATAACGACCTAATTTAATTTTGGACAGTAAAATTATACAAAAGAAAATCAGAAAAACAATAAAAATAAAGAAAATAAAAAAGCAAACAAGCAAAACAAATTTAACATAGAATAAACTTTGGTTTTGTCTGAAACAAAAAAACCACACAAACTTTTTTCAGATCGAAAAGAATGTCAACAAAAACAGAAAACAAAGAAATAAAGCAAATAAAAAAAATTGGGTTAAGAAAATAAAATAAGCGGAGGATACAAGAAATAACAGTAAAGAAAAGACAATCAAAAAGCAGGCCAAATCGTCACAAGGAAAAAAGTTAGTATAAATTCGAAGAAGAAGAAAAGAAAAATGAGAAAAATACTATAGAAGGATTTAGCCGGAGAGAGAGAGAGAGGGAGAGATGAACATATTTTTTGAAAGTTCTCAGCAAAAAGAAAAGTTTTCTTGAATAAAAGAATCCGAAACAATTATTAACATTAACATAATCAACTTTTTCGCGTGAGTGTTTATGATAGAAATCAACAACAACAACAACAATAAAACCAATAACAACAACAATTGCAGCTGTATCAACAGCAGACGGGAGGAAAAACCGAAAATAAGCGGATTGAGTTAAAAACCGAGACAAGAATAAACAACGTCATTCGCCAACGTAAACACCAACAACAAAAGAAGCAACACTGACGGCTTCTTACTTCAGTTCTGCTTAAGTTCGGTTCGTACGGTGCCAGTGGAACTCGATGAAGACGTCGAGTTTCTGCTGCTGCTGCTGCTGCTGTTGTTGCTGCCGCTGCCGCTCAGCGAATCGCGCAACATCGCCGATGACGGTGAGGAAGAAGACGACGACGTCGACGACGACGACGAAGCGCATGCTGCGGATGTGGAAGGAGTGGAGGCCGAACCGGATGCGCTGTGCGAGTGACAGGATGTTGCGAATGCATTCCCAGTTTGTAAATTTGTCGCCGTGGATGACGTCCTCGTTGTCGGTGCTGAGGACTGATCGTGATTTATTCGCTGTTGAGGAGCATTGTTTAGGCTTCTAGTTAGTTGAAGTTGTGGAATACGTGAGGCTGCTGCTGACGCTCCTAATGATGCTGTCATTTCTGGTGATGGTGATGGTGATGAGGATGCTGGTGTTTCTGTTGTTGTTTTAATTAAATTGCCTGTCTGAGCCAACTTGTTGTTTGCACAACTTGTTCCGGGATCTGCTGCTGCTGCTGCTGGTGTTTCTCGTGAGTTGCTGCTGTTGTTGTTGCCTTTTGTTGTCACCTTCGACGACTGCGCGTATACAAGAGGGCACGTTGTTGGCGTGTTTGGCTCCGTCGAGCAGTTGGCCGGACTCAGCGGCATGGTTGGCGTGATGACCGGCATACTTGGCAGCGAAGCGGCTAAATTCGCCGGCCCCTGAATCGCGTAAACGGCTTCAGTGTGGTGCGCCAGGCAGGGAAACACGTGACTGTTGCGTCGTCCTGGCTGACTCTCGAATGAGAACAACGGCAATCGCAGTGCCGTCGGTTTGCTTTTCGGACGTGACGGCTGCTGCTCTGCCCTTTCAGCGGCTGCCTCCTCCTTCACTTCGTCCTTTGAGTCCTGCTTCCGGCTGCGTCTTAGAAACGACAGCGTGAAGTCCGGCTTCGGCACGATGGGGCCCACAATCAGCGTATTTTCGGCGATCTGCTGCGGCTCCTCTTCCTCGACGGTGCAGTCCTGAGCCACCATCACCGGCGAAGTGGTGATGCTGCCACTGCAGCGCCTCTCCACGCCCCACGTGCGCTTGCGGCCCAACGTGGAGATGCGGGGCGGCGGCACCGGTGGCGGTTGCCGCCCGCACGCCATGATTTGGTGCAGCAGCAGCCCATTCGGCGGCAGCGAGTTGCGCTTCTGGAGGTTGGGCAGCACCTTCGGGTAGTTGCGGCGCTTAATTAACGACAGCTGCTCAGATGGTGTCAGAGGCTGCGGCGCGACTTCTTCGTCGCGACTCGTGACATTTATGTCCGGCGGCTGCATGAAGCTGGTCACCTGCTCGTCCTCTTTACGCAGGTCGTACATCAGTTCTACGGGGTCGGAGCGCGAGTGCTTGTGAACGGGCAGCAGGGTGTCCTGCGGCGGCAAGACACAGTCACACGGCTCCGTCGCGGCAGAATGCTGGCGCATCAGAATGCTGCTGCAGCAGGCTGACGAGTCGAGGGACAGCTGTGGCATCAGCAGCTCCTGGTCCTCCACTTCCACCTCTTGACATATGATCCTGTTGCGCGCCTCGGGCTGTCCCAGAATACTCTGGCCGCGTCCCTGCGGCGTGGCGTCGACGGCGACGTTCACCTTGCTGGGTCTCTGCTGGAAGCTGCCGCCGCCACTGCTGCTGCCGCCACCGCGCAGGCTGGAGAAGTTGGGCGAGTTGGAGGACTGTTTGGAGGTCTTCGAGCTGTTGTGGCAGCCGTGCCGGGCGAGCGTGCCACAGAGGTTGTTGCTACCGCCCGCCATCCACTCGCAAACCTTCGTGTGTGTATCCATCGTGGAGCAGCTGAGCTGCCGCTTGATCTGGTAGCCGTTGATGGGCGAGCGTTCAGTCTTGACGGGCTCGTAGGTGTTCGACTTGCGTACGACGTCCAGGACGAAGCTGCAGTCGTCGCCTCCGCCGTCGAGGGTTGTGTGCTTGGAGCGCTTCAGCTCGTCGTCGGTGTTGCCGTCGTAGCTGAGGATGCCGCCCGCGCCTCCCAGTTTGCGCATCACGGAGCTGGCCGACTTCTTGCGCCGCTTCTGCAGCAGAAACGTCGCGTAAATGACGACGTTGAGCACAATGAAGACGACGATTAACCCGATGAGCAGTTGGATGGTGGACTCGGACTTCGCGACCGGCTCGGCATCGCTCGCAGTCGGCTCAGACTTCGTAGGGGTCAGGGGGGGTGTGGTGGCCACACTGCTTACTACGCCCCAGACTGCGTTGGTGGGCGGCGTGTTGTGGGCGGTGTATAGCAGCTCCTCCTCGGCCGGCTGCTTGGCGACGCCGAATGTCGGTGGAGCGTTGTACATGTTCTCAGCGGCGGTCTCGGCGTCGATGGAGGCGGCTTTGCTGCGAGGATCCTGCAGCAGCTGCTTAAGGGTGCGAACGGGATCCTCGACTCCGTTGGCGCGGTTGCCGAATTTGCTCATGTGGCCGGTGATGACCTCACCAGGCGAACGCAGTGGCGAAAGGTTGCCCGAGGACGGGGGATCGTAAGCATGGAGGAAGGGCTGCTGCTGGATGACTGCGATTTGGTTGAGCTCATCAGGGAGCTCCTTGTTCCAGAAATTCATGTAGATTTGGCGGTACTTGTAGCCGATGGAGGGCGGAATACCTGAGAGAAGAGAAGAGATGTGAGGACCGCGAAGACTTGCTTAAAATACAGTAGAGGCCACGTTTACTCACCGATGTTGATGTAGGCTTGGGAACGCTTGTTAAATTCGGGCCAGTCGAGGTCGTAGCGGTCCCATTCCATGGCGTGCAGATTGATGAAGGTGCCTCTCCAGGGCGCCTTCGGGTTTCTGCAAGAAATAAAAAGTAATCCCATTTTACTGATCGTTCTTCGCATTTTCCGTTCTCTCCTTCGATCCTCCTTCCCCAGAACACTCCTGGTCGAACTTTCTTCCTCTTTGAATACACTACTCACCCTGACTTGGCGAAGTTTGTCCAGTACGTCATCACCGCTTCCGACAGCAGCTTCTCTGGGGTGCTGTAGCTGTTGTGGAAGGGACCGGATGGTGCCAGAGGAGCACCGAATACGAACGCCAGCTCCTCACCCGCGATGCTGTGCGGTAACTGCAACCGACCGGAGTCAGAAGAGGAGATAAGAGAAGTTAGAAAATTACGAAATACAACAACAATCTTTTAAAAATTATATATAACTTCAAATTGCTAAGATATTATTATCATCATGATGATCTTTGATAATCTGAAAAATCATCGTATTCTTTATAAGATTACATGATATTTTCGTTATAAACATGATCATCTTATCTTCATCTTCATCTTCTTTTGCTATCCTAAAGTCATCATAATCATCACCACGCATCATTACATTATAATCATATACTTTCTTATAATGAACATTATAACGATATTCATGATCCTTTTCATAGACCGTCTTTCTTGGAAAACCTGTTTGAGTACTAAATAAAAATTAAATATGGATTCAAGTGGACTCTGAAGCTTTACGAAGGAATTTATTTTCAAATCTCTGTCTCTTTCTCTGTCCATTCTCCATTTCTGCTTCCTTTTCGTGTGCTAAATTTGAGTAGAGTTTTGAGTACTTTTTCATCTCTGTGCATTTCGAGTCGTTCGCAAACATTAAAAACTTTGGTTTGCCGAGACTTCAGAATCCTCAGCCGGAAATACAGACAACCAATCAATCGACCAAAATATTCAACAATGCTTAAATGACCGATTGTATGAGATGAGTGTATATCTGAATGAATGAAGAGATGAAAACTATGGATGTGAGGGAAAAGAAAGACGCATCAGTCTTTAAAAGGAAGAATAAAATAACGAAATCTATTTAAATGAAGAACGGAGAAGAGAAACTCATGAATTTAAGTTTGATTTAAACTTTACTCGTTGAATTTTTAATAGGGAATTTTTTGGAATCCTTAATAGAGAGAGAAAGAGAGAGAGAGAGAGAGAAAGATATATATATATATATATAGAGAGAGAGAGAGAGACAGAGAGAGAGAGAGAGAGAGAGAGAGAGAGAAAGATATATATATATAGAGAGGGAGAGAGAGAGAGACAGAGAGAGAGAGAGAGAGAGAGAGTGAGAGAGAGTAGAGGAAAGATTTAATAATAAACTTTTTTGTGAATCCAATTTAAAGTTCTAGAGATCGGCTGTTGTGGTTGTTGTTTTTGTTGTTTCGAGTCTCTGGTCCGTGGAAGTGATGACTTTTAAACTGCAGCTTAAATGGTTTTCATAGTTTTTTTGACGGTGAAAACTTTTCTGGTTTGGCGAATTTATGTGCTGCTCTGTGGTGATGTGATTCTGAATGGTGGATTGAGTTGGAGGAGGAGGTGGAGGGGGGGGGATGGATAGGGTCTCATGTTCGGTAGCAGAGTGACTTCAATTAATGCCCAGTTTACACGAGTTTATGTTTTGATTAAATCCTTCGAAGCAGCTTAACATTTCTGGAGAAAATAAAAACTTTTATAGCAGTAGCTTTTACAACAGTTTTTATGTGTCTCTCTCTTTTTGTATCTCTCGGTCTCCCTCTCTCTCTCCCCCTGCAGAGTCTTCATATCAGTTTCATTGGCAAAATATTGGCCGGCATTTGAGCCACCTTCTGTCAAGAGATCACGGATAGAAATTGTATCAACTTCTGATTTCAATCGATGAATTTTAATGAATTTCTCTTTAAAAGGAAAAAAAACGTAATGAGTTCTCCGGAAATGAAACCATTAATAATTAATTTGTTTTGTATTTCAATTATTTGTCATAATCATTATTATTTCACAATCATGTCGTCATCATTATCATTTTCGATGAAGTCCGCGAGGGGTGAACAAGGCATCAAAAGGCTTCAAAGGAGCGCCACATCTAAAATGCGGTGTGTGGCGGTGTGTGCTTTTAGGCGCACAAATTAAAACAACAACCATCATAGACCCTTAAATACACATTCAAACATACACACACACATACATTCAAGCTTTCGTGTATTCCGCGTGCTTCGCGTTACTTACGTTGGCGTGCGGTCCTGCGGCGCTGTTGTGTCCGAACACGTACATGAAGCTGTGCGGATTGACGTCGGCGTGAAAAACGCCCGTCTGCACGAGGGGTCCCACGACGCGTGCGTCCGACAGAATATCGAGGACCACATCGCGGTGCTCGATGTTGGTGGCTTTGATCGGGTTGTTGTACATGTCGATGTATCTGAGGGAAAACAACATGAATTTTAATAACACAGCTGAATATTCAACAACAACAAAAAAGCACACAAAAACATGTCCAAAAACAACCCATTATTTAAACTAAATTAAACTCTGCTAAACTAAATTATTTAAATGGACGATGATGTTCTTGTCGATGATGATATACGATAATAAATACTTAGTAATTTATAAATTTTATATCAAATCAGTTATAAAAGTGTTCAAAGTAATCACTATAAAAGTTAACACTTCTTAATTAACTCGATTAAATGAATGACTTTAAATATGTTGCTTTTTTCCTAAAAAGGTACGAATAAATAAAATAATTGATGTGGTTTTTATGAAACGAATTCTGAAGGAGTTCCTAATGGACACTAAAGGACGAATTATTTATTTGCGAACAGGTTTCAAGGATTTCTCTCTGCAAAAACTAACTCAAATGCAGAAACCCAGTAAAATTGGTAGAAGAAGAAAAAAAAGAAGAGGAAGAAGATGAGCACTCAAGCAAAAAGTAACAAACTTGAATTCGCCACAAGAGAAACCACTCAAAAATAAAACCACAGAAGAAAAATAAACCAAAAGGATATAAAAACATAAACACAAGGAATATCGTTTGGGAAGGTTTTGTTGCTGCTGTTGTTGTAGTTTACAAAAGGTGCCAAAAGACGTTGGGTTAATCTTCACAACGTCCAACTGAGCTCTGCAAATGAGATATCCGAAGGATCTGAGACACATACACACACACGCACACACACACATACACACACTAAACTACTCTCTGACTTAAATAAATGTTAAGCAGGGGCACAACAAAACAAATAAATAACGCATTCAAACGTTGTCAGTCGTCATGTTGCAAGGTGTTGTTGAGGTGTGTGGAAAGCCATCCGACAGTTGAGTGGGCGGGTGGAGGTGGAGGTGTGGCCGGTGTGCGAAGTCGGAGGGGTCCTAAGTGCCTTGCGGTGCTGTGAGGTGTTAAGGTGCCAACACAAACCACGAGCATGCATTTCATTGCATCAGCTTTCGAGGGACTCAAAGCTTTCGATTTTTCACCAGAGCGCACTTCAAGGAACACACATTTATACATACGTATGTATGTGTGTGCGTGTATATGTAGTACTATGTATGTATGTTTGTATGTTTATGGTACACACTTGAGGCATATGTAACACGTTGTATTTTAGCATTTCTTGAAACATGGTTGCTGTCGTTGTTGTTCTCGTCGTTGCTTTTCTCTTCATCATCATCACCATCATCATCATCATCACCATCATCATCTCGTGTCCACATTTATTTGTGACTTTTTTATTATATTATCTCATACTTTAAGAAGAAGAAGAAGAAGAAGAAGAAGAAGGGGAGAAAGCAGGATCCTTTCCAAGCATGTCCTTCTGCAGCTCTCTCGCTTGTTCTCTCTCTCTTTCTCTCTATTATATCTCTCTTTTGCTCTGTCTGACTGAGATTAATTTTGACTTTCTTTTTGAAATTTTCCCACCTAAAAGCCTATGAATTTAAAATTAAGGGCCAGATTTTCAATAAACGATCGATGTGATTCTCCGTGACTTTGCTTTGTTATTATTACGAAAATAACAACAAACACATAGCAGAGATATCGACAACGAGAAAATAACAAAGCAGAGTCACGGAGAATCACGTCGATCGTTCATTGAAAATCTGGCCCTAAGTCAAAAACAGATTGCAAAAAAATCCTGTTGTTTGTTTTTATTTTTAAAAAAATATATGTTTAGAAAAGACATTATCGAGCATAGAAAGTGTTTTAATTCCACAAATATTATTTTTCATTTCATATAATATAAAGAAACATGTTTCTTCCATTTCAATGGTCAACACAATTAAAAGTCTACAATTAAATGAATACAAGTTATTATAAACCATCTAAGAAAACAAAGAAAGAACAACAGTAACAGTAACAATAAAAGTAGCCTCTTCACTCCACTGAAAATATATAATAATAATGATAATAATAATTAAATTACTGTAGTTATTATGGGTTATAATAACAGAAAGTGCAACAAAAGAAATACAACAACAACAACAACAACAGAGAAGAGAACAAAGAAATCCCAAGACATCAAAAAGAATTCTCTACAGAATCTGTAGAGAAATAATTAAATTGTTGCAACGGCGATAGAAGCAGCAACAAAATATGGGAAAATAAAAAACGAAGAAACTAAAATCAACAATATATTTATTATAAATACAATAACAACAATAACAATAATAATAACAAAAATAAACAAAAACTAAAAAACGAAAAGATTAAAAGTGAGAATAATAAACTTATTTAATAAGAATAACAAAACGACAAAAAACATTCATACAATACAATAACTCAGAGAGGAAGAAAGGGTGAGAGAGAGAGAGAGAGAGAGCTCGAAATAGAGAGAGAGAGAAAGAGATAGGAGGAGATGTGTGCATTTTAGAGAGAGAACACTTTCTAGATTGAGTCACAGCTACTTAACAGTTTCTTTTCTTGCCCCGCGCCCCTCTCATTTATTTCTATCACGTAATAAATTAAATCTGCGAGTATGATAGAAAAAAGGCACACCCATCTACAAATAAACTCTTCTTGTCTCTCTCTTTCTGTCTCTAAGCAAGCGGAGCTCATTTACAGCTACACACATCAACGTCTGATGAGAGACGCAGCACAGATTTGTTATTGTTGTTGTTGTAAATGTTCCCACTGTTCATCGTAGTCGTCCTTCTTTTTGTTTGTTTTTGTTATTTTAATTATTGTTCCTGTTGTTCTAGTGATGTCAGCATCGTTGTCTCCGATGCTAATATTTTCCGGATGGAATTTTTGTTCAGCGTTTCTGTTTTTCTCTCCACATCTTTTCGCTGGATTCTCGGCTCAATTTAAATGCATTTTGATGCCATCAGGAAGAGTCACCCCAGCGTCACCATCACCGAAGTCGTCATCATCGCAGACGCCGTTGTCAACCAGTGAAACAGAGTAGAGCAGAGTAAAGAATAGTGAAGAGAGAAGAGAACAGAATGGAGTGCAATTTAAAGTGAAACAAAAGAAAAACTTGTAGCTTGAAAACACAGCTGTTTATTATTATTACAACGACACTTTTTCTTCTTCTTGTTATTATTTGTACTCTACTGTTTTTCTTGTTGATTCTTCTTCTTAGTTACAAGTTCCATCCGATGGAAGTGGAATGAAAGATGGAAAAAACCAGACTACAAGAAATCTCAGCGATGTTGAGCACAACAGAAACAGAGACAAAAAAGGAAAAAGAAACAAAACCAAAGCAGATACAAGACAAAACCTCTGAACAAACAAAACAAAAAGCAATCACAAAATCGAAAAAAAAGGCGGAAAACAGAAAACACTTAAATAAATGAGAAAATGAAGAAGCACAAAGGGTGTGGGTGTGTTTGTGTATGTATTTCTGTGTATTCTGTGTTGTTTGCGGGCAAAATAGTGGATTTCATTCAAAGATCGTGTTATTATTTTTTATATGAACGAGGATAATCGCTTAAAATCGATATAATTTTAAAGTTCATTACAAGTACAGTATAAAGCACAATATTTATTAAAAAATATACATTCAGTATATTTAAAAACGGTTTACAATATTTAGAAAAATTAAATTCAATCAAATAATGAGTTAGTAAAGAACAAATTTCAAATTGAAATTTAAGTTTAAGAATAAATTTATAAATCTTGTATTTGTAATAATATTTTTCATAATTTTATCTCGAGTAACTCTTAAAAAAGATTTTCTATTCTTTTTCTTAGCTTTTTATACGTATGAGTGTGTGTATTATATTTTTCTCAATTAATTACCAAAGAGTTCAAAGATGAACTCGTTGGGTTCTTTTAATTACTGCTTCGAGAGTTCTTCTTGCGCTTTTTCTCATTGCATTTGAGAATATTTTAACTTTTATAACCGTATCTTTCATCGTTTCGTCTCTCCTTTCATCTCTCTTCCTCGCTTTAAATTTCGTTTACTTTATGCAATACGTTGAAGTCTCATAAAGTAATTTCAACTCCATATTTTAATTGAAAAGCTTCACACACAGAAAACTTTCACTTGAGCTCTTTTTAAATATTCCTCAAAAATACTTGAAGGGAGTTCAACGTGAAGCAGTGTTGCGTGTAAAGAGTACACATTGCAACGGTACTCTGTGTGTGCATGTGTGTGTGTGTGTACTTACACTTTATGTATTCACCATGCATTCATGCGTATGTTTGTATGCACGACCAGCAACTTCTTTCCAGGGACATGTTTCCAAAGTTTCTCAACATTGTTCAAAAGTTTCTTTCTATTTAGATATGTTTGTCTGTCTGTATTCCAAAAGAGCATGAAGCAAAAATGAATGAAAGAGTGGGAAACAGAGAAACTAAAACAAAACCACTTTTAAATTAAATAAAAAAAATATTAAAACCTCTTGCGTTCTTTTTAATTACCACTGTTAAAATATTGTAAGCACAAAGTATGAAGAAAGAAAGGAGAAAAGAAAGAATACACTTGTAGACAATATGTTCTGTTGCTTCTTCTTCCTCTTCTTATTCTTCTTCTTATCCTCCTCCTTCTCTTCAAGCTGTCAACTCTTGTAGATTCATTTATTGAATTAAAAGTCACTCATACGCCACGAACACACATTAAACATTCTACTCGTAAAGATGCGTAAAATACTATGTGAAAATAACTCGTACTTAATTAACAATATTCCGCAGTTATTATAAACATGTCAATAAACTTAATATTTATGCATTTAATTTAGTTCATGATTAAATGTGATTTAAATTCAGTTCGTGTCCATGATTGAATTTTTGCGGCTCGGCGGAAATTAAATCCTTGCTGCATTAAAACAAACCACAGCTCACAATGGATTGTAATGAAATTAAATACAGTTCAATGGAATTTTAAACAATACTTTGTTTTAAATTAATTTTGCGTTATTATTTATTTAAGCGCAGACAAGTTTTCAGCTGTCAACTTTGAAGTGACATGGTTACTCACACTTTTGCATGCTTACACACATACAGAGACGCACACAAACATAATCATATACCATATCGTATAAACGATGATCAGAACGTTTCAGTGAGTAAGTTAAATTGTAAGTTTTGCCCACAATTTTACTGTACTTTATTTGCACGCTTAGATTACGTGTGCGCACCCGTTCCTGGTCTGGTTTCTGTGTCTAATTGATTAATAAGTGCAGCTAATTTAATTACTTTGTGTGCTGCTGCAAATTAATTACGAGTACAGCAACATTTTACACTCGTTGACTTAATTAACATATACTCACCTGGCTAAACTGCTTCGGTGCATAACTCATCCTGATCCCACACACACACACACACACTCACATTCTAGACTCGAGCTGCCTGCAATTAGGCAGCACTTGCATATAATTGAGACAAACCGGAGAAACTTTTACACAACAGAACGCAAACCTAACAAGTCTCCTATTCTTACTGGCACATTTTAGAGGCAACAACAAATCTCAGGGCCCACAAGTAGCCATGTGGCTATGGCCACATCCGCTCACACAACTACTTCGAACCTACATACACCCAGGCTACAGTAACCAGCAACCAGCCACTCGAGACTCATCTGCTCATCACGCTCCACTTAATCGCACTGCGTTCGTTCTTCATTCTTCGCATTTCGCACTTCGCACTCACTTTTTTATGGTTGCCGCCAGAGCCAGATCTGGCCGCACATCGAAGCGACTCTGCATGTAAAATCGCAATAAACTATCTCGTTCGTTCTCACTGAATCCTTGCTCGAGCGCTGATGCGGCCAGCGTATGAAAAGCTTCCGACTCCGTGATGCCAAATAATAAATCATATCTGAAGAGAAGAGAAAATTATATTAAAGCAATAAATTATTAAGACTGTAATCTGTAATCTTATATCAGATCTGTATGAATATTTATTAGTAAATCTCGATTGCTATTTATCAGCCTTGAAGTGAGGATTCTTTGCGGGTTGTATGTATATTGAAAGGTTTTCGAGTCTTTCTTTGAGCACTGCATTTAGAAAGACCTCGAAGATGTCTCAAGCATTTAACGTGGTTTACTGTAAATTATCTAAGTTCATGGATTACGTGGAGCAAAATTCTACTCTGAACAAACCGAAGAACTACGAGCTATATGGATTTTTCGTGACTTGATGAACTGTACAGGTGCTATGAACTTCATATAGTCTATGTACTTTTAACGAGTGCATACAGTCCATGAGCTTGTCAACTTCGCCAACAGTTCTAGCTGTATGGACTTTATGAAAGAAATTATAGAGTCTCTGGAGTCCACTATAAATATTAAGTTTATTATAGAGACTAATATATAGAGTCTATATTGGGTCTATTATAAAATATCATATATTATGCAGTCTCTTTGTATCGTAGTATATCAATTATAAAGTTCATTATAGACTATAGAATCTATTAGGATATAAAGTCCTTTACGGAGTCTTTGTTTATCGTATTTTAAAGTCGTACTTTTAGTTCTTCGCACTTCTTTAAGAGTATCTATATGAGTCTTTATAAAATCTGCAGTCGTGAGTTTAAAATACACTCCCCTTTTCTTCGCTGTCCCCTTCACCTGCATTGTGTTTTCATGTGTTAAATAAGATGTCTTCAAGGGTCTTCATACCAACCTGCTAAACAGCTCTGTGTATTGACCCATAACTTTATACGGTTGATTGGGTATAACGTGGCCATCAACAATGGGACCCAGTGATGTTGAAAACTGTGGCAAAGATGTTGATATTTTCATGATGTCTTGATAGCTGAACAAAAAATAAAAAAGAAAAGACACGAGAAAAAATTAAAAGTGTAGCTTTAATACTTAAAACTACGTAAATAAAATTAAAGGTAGAAGAAACAAAAACGGAATGCAATAAAATGAACGCAATCAGAGAGGCGTTTGCAACGTAAGTCGAGATTTATTGCACTCCACTTGAGGAAATAACTTATCAGGGGAGAACAGAGAGACAGACACTCAATAGTCAGTCACTAGTGAGGAATTGCCTGAAAGGAGACAAGCGAATCCAGAGAATTAATGAAATACAGTGAACTCTGTGGAATATCTGAAACCTTCCAATGTAAATCAAATCAATAAATAAAAGACAAATCACAGCACGCTACATACAATCTACTCATCCGAGCGAAGAAAGAAAGAGAAAGATAGAGAAAGAGAGAGAGAGAGAGAGAGAGAGAGAGAGAGGGAGAGAGAGATAGAAAGAGATGAGAGACAGACATAAGAGGAGGGAGATAGAGATGGAACAGATACGTTCTGTGGAAGAATTCTTTGAATTTTCAAATACAAAATTCACTGTCGCGAGTTTTATTATTCTTCGTGAAGGAATCTCATATGAAAAGCGAGGAATAAGGAAAAGGAGAAGAGGAATAACAACAATAAAAAAATGGTACATCTTCCTGGAACACACGCAACTGAAATGCAACAATTGAAGCCAGACCAGATACAGCATTCGATAAAGTAGTAAATAAACGCAGCAATTTTCAGAGAACTTAATAAGTTGACAGATGAAAAAATAATCTAAATCTGACCCAAGATCTGTTGCACTCTTCCAACTGGACTGTTTATAACTACATATCATAAAAATAAAGGTTTTTAAGGTTCTTAGCCAATTGCAAATCTGTAGTCTGTACACAACATGAAGTTATTAGAGTTCATAGAATACAATCCGTATAACTCACAAAGTTGGCTTAGAATATAGTAGTAATTTATTTATTCACATTGTACAAATCTCATTGTACTTCAGGCTAAAAAAGGTTATGCAGTTGGAAGTTCAAAGAATCTTTGAAGTAGTAGAACCTGTGAGAGACTGTGCATTCTACCAAGTGGAAGATATTCAGCATATCATCAAATATCATAGAGTTCTTAGTCCATAATTCCATACTGAGACCATATTAACTATGAAATTAAGCACAAGGTCTTGGATTGAAGTTTATCAAAAGAGTGTGCCGAGTTCGTAAAGTTCATGGAGGCTATACAGAGTTAGTAGTAGTTAGACCGGTGTAGTTAGATTCCTTGACCTACTCAGTGGAAACTCTAAATTCTATGCGATCCATATCTTTTCTAGAAAAAGAGGCATTGTTATTTCAAGAGCCTAAGAAATTTACTTAATATTATTCCATTGATAGCGAAATATAGTTTCATTATCTTTTGGAGAGATGAAAAAATTCTCTCGTTACTTCATTCTTCTTTCTCTGAGAGGAGCTGGAACACCAGCAGCAGAGGAATCATAAATAAAACAACATTTCATAATAATGGGTAAGTGTTTCCTTTGGTTTCATTGCGTAAACTTTTGCAATTAGTATGCAAACCAAAAAACACATTCAGATCTGCAGAAGTTTTACTAAGCATTAAAGTCGGCTATCACGGCATCCTTAAAGAGAAACGGGGAAATAGAGGAGGTTCGAGGAAACGACTGATTTAAACTTTAACAATAAATGCGAGTTTGTTGAATTTCAGTAAAGTTTCTTTTTTAAAGACTTTTTGAGTGCATGGAACCCGTGAAGGAGTCTTTGAAATTCCCTGGTTCACAACAACAACTTCAGAGTATGCAGAAATTTAAAATGTACGCTTTGCGGCATTCTATTTAATCGCAATCAATGCTGAGCTTTTTGCAGCTGCAGTAATTAAAATTTAATGAATTCACACATACATGTATTTCGAAGGCGTTGATGAATGTCAACACATTAATTATTTAGCTAAAATCGATTAATTTTCGCAAAATAAACAACGTGTCTATTGTTGTTCAGTAAATTAAACAGCTCTTTAACTAAACACCCGGAGTAAAAAATTATGAAGGAATTATGAGGGAACAATGAGAACTGAGAGAACGCGTCATCAAAGTGAACAACAGAAAAGCTTGAAGCTACAGCTAAAGAGAATTATGGTAAACACTGTATTTAAATATCTCGAAGCAAATCAAAGGAGTGTTTTCTGCCTGCTCATCTACCGCATGATATAACCTACATCCGCCTTAACATAGACTCTGCTTAGGTGACTATTGACATTTACCTCTTGCTGCGCAGACAGTCGATCATCTGGTCACCATCGTCCACCAGCGGGCAGGCGAGAGAGTGAGCGATCTGCATGGTCAGCTGCAGCGAGTGATTGGAAGCCGCCCAATCGGACATCGCAGAGCCGGACATCAGGATAGCGCGATGAAAGAGACCTGGAAGAGTTGAGTGAGGAAACATGATGCTACATATTTCGCGGTCCCCTGGTACCTGATGCAACTGGCGATACCATTAAATAGTTGATGCACGCCGCACCCGTGTTGTGGCCCATCAGAGTGACGCTCTCCCGATCGCCACCGAAGAAAGCGATATTCTCTTTGATCCAGTGTAGTGCCGCGATTTGGTCCAGGAGGCCGAAATTGGCGACGGTTCGTTCGTTGATGCTGGGTTTCAGGAAACCTGAGTGAAGTGGGCACCAAGAAAAAAGAAAGAAGCAAGAACTCTCAGTGTAGCGTTATTTATTCTCTACTCTATAATCTCCTTTACACTCTTCTCTATGGTCTAATGGATATTAGATATTATTATGGTCTAATCTATGATCTATATATGGTTTACTATAAGGTCCACTCCCTTGTGTAATCTATGGTCTATTCTATGTATCATTCTCTGGTTCACTCTTTGATCTACTCTATTGTCAACTATACAGTCAACTGTGTGGTTTGACTGTACCAGATACTCTACTCCCGAATATGCACTAGACTAGTGGGGTAGACTCTGTTCCTATACAGTTCTCTCTATACTATCGTTCCTCTTCTATTCTTTCCTACTTTATTCGACGCCATTCGACACTCTCGTTACACTTACCCAACACTCCCAGTCTGTAGTTGACCGTGACAACGATGACCTCTCCATAGCTGGCGAGCACTGAACCATCGTACGGGTTGCCGCTGTTCCACTCGAAGGACTCACCATGGATGTATACCAGCACCGGAAAGAGAGAACTTTGGCCGAGCCCATCTGCGGAAGATAGAAACGCGGAAAGGGCGAGGAGGGTAAAGGAGAAAGTTGAAGTTGTATTGCTTCCACTACATTACAGAGTCTTGCTTGAATCGCCGAGTCGTTTCATGTCATCGTCTCACCTACCTTCTCGTGGCACGTACAGGTTCAGGTACAGACAATCCTCACTTTCGTTCTTCAGGTAGGGCAGCAGGCGGCTCAGCTGTTTGAAACGGCCACGCGACATTTTCGAGCCGCCCTGGGCACTAAGATCGGGCGGTTTCTGTGGACAGACGGGTGGCAGGTGGCGGGCGACTTTGAGGCCTGACCAAGGCAGGGGAGTTCCTACAAAAAGAGAGAGAGAGAGAGAGAGAGAGAGGGTCATATAGGGATTGTAGAGAGTAGATAGTATAAATTAGAACACCGAAGGGAGTTCGGTATAACTTCAGATTTAACTGGCAGTTTATGCATGGCATTCACGCATGACAAATATGTGTAGCAACCTTGCCGGCCAGTTTATACCCGTAGCCTGTCTAAGCTGCTCAACTCTGCATGCAAATATCTCGAATGGAAGATGCAGATACAGATACAGATACAGTTAGAGAAGTCGCATTTGTCTTTCTCAGAATTGAAATTGGTGTTGCCATATTTTGCCGATTCTAAGCCCTTTCGAATATTCATGAATTTACACTATCGGCTCGGCTCGTTGATGGTTTCGAATATAAAAGCATGTTTAAACTTTAATCCACAATCTGTTGGTTTTACATGAAGAAGCAATTCAGCAGGTCACCCACAGGAAAACACACACACATCCACATCCAATCAACTGAGTAGACCAACAAACCAACCGGATCGGCAGAGTGGTTGTGGTACTCAATAACAACATTTTGTGGTTATGGATTTGTTGGGGTTTGTTAATGCTTAATTTTGAATCATGGTCGTTGTTGTTTTTCCATCGGGTTCCGATTCGGGTCTCTTTGTTGTTCTATCATCAGGCGTTAGCTTGATTCTCTTCTCTGCATCTAAACACATTCTGATTCGCACTCATACAAACATTCATTCACTCATACAAACATCCGAAATAACAGTCTAAACATGCAAGCTGATGTGTTTGTGTTTAAGTCAAGCGAGTGAGTTGATGTCCGTGTTGCATACTTTCTGGCGGGTTGTATTGCATGAACGATTGTCTAACATGCATGCGTGCCTCATGTGTTCCTGCTTACATGCTGAGCGATACAGGGTGTGTGTGCCGATGTGTGGGTTTGTCGCATTTACATGACCCACTGAATCGCTGAGCTGAATAATTGCTCGGTTAATTTGTTTTAATTGCTTTGTAAATCTGAGTACAATGCATGTGGAGCGAGAGAGTAAGAGAGGAAAAGATTGAGAGAGAGAGAGAGCGAATAAGAAAGGGCAATCCTCCGTGTGTGAAAGTAAGCGTGTGTGTTTTTGTGGATAATGGCTTCCGTTTTCCGAATTGAACGTGTTTTTAAAATGGACCCAAAAGTTTCGCTTAATTTTGTGAATAATTTTGATATTTTGAACATCCTAAAACTGATGTTCTCAACTTTAACATAATAATACTGAGAAATGGAAGAAGAAAATCAGAAGAAGATGAAGTTAAGTGAAAGGAATCTCAATCGCAAAGGATGCCCACCGACTAAACATCCAGCCTCTTTAGCGAGTGACCTCTTTACCGGATCTGACTACTCTTTAAAATGAACCCAATCTAAATTGAAATCTCTGTTGATGTGAAATTCTAAATTAATGCTGTTTTGCTTCTGCTTCTTCTTCTTTTTACCTACCGGGCGGCATGAAGCGACGACTGCCCACCGGCGCCTCTGCGTACGGAAGGCCGAGGTACTGATTGACGTCGCGCAGGCCGCCGCTCTGCGGTTGCATGCGGCGCACGATGCCCATGAGCCGGCCCTGCTTGACGCTCAGTTCCGAGGTGTACTGAAGTTTCTCGGGCAGCACGTGACGTCGACGCAGCAGCGTGAGCGGGTCATCCCAGGCGAGGGTTTTCGTCGCTGACGCTGCTCGGGTGGGGCCGCTACGGGGGATGGGCTCGTCACCTAGAAAAGGATCCCCCTTGTCTGGCATCCGTCCCGCCTCCTCGGCGTCTCGACGTTCGGCAGCGTGGACATTTTTTAGATTCCTTGAATTGATTTCGTTTCCATCGCGATGTGAGACGTATGGAGACGATGTAACTGCTGATTTTGTTGTTGTCGTTGCTTTAGTTGGTGATGGTTTTCGTGTTCGTTTTGTTGTTGGCGGCTTTGTTTTTGTGTTTAAATCTGATGTCTTATAATCAAATGATGAAGATGTTGTTGACGATATCCAGGTTGGTGTTGTTGTTCTTGTTGGTGATGCTGTGGAATTTATTGTGTTATTGTTGCTGGCGGCATCCTGGTAGACACTCGGTTGTTGTTGTTGCTGTTGTTGTGATGGGAATGTTGGGATCTCTTCTAAGGAGGGTTGTTGTTGTTGGTTTTGTTGTTGTTGTTGCATTCCATGGCTATCTCCATTGTAAAAAACATCGCGACTCATTCGATGTTGCGATGTTCGATGTTGCAGACTGATGAATGTCAACAAAAACAAGCAATAAGCTGCAGTCGATGTTGTTGTTGTTCCAGTTCGGATTTTTCTCGTCGTTGTTGGTGTTGTTGTTGTTGTATATGTCACTCGCCACCGAAAATACATTTTGTTGCAGTTGTTGTAGTTAAATACACTGTTTTTTTTATTTATTCTTTAATTTATTTCAAGCACTTTTATTGTATACAGTTTTTTTGTTGTTGTTGTTGGCGTTGAAGTTGCATAAAATATTATTGTTATTTTTGCTCTTGCTTTTCTTGTTGTTGTTTGTGTTCGCATGTTGTTTTTGGTTTTTACACCAATTGTTTTGCTTCGATTTCACTCCTTTATTTTTAGACATTGACACTGATTTTGCTGTTGTTGTTATTTTTATTGTTTTTTTTTGGAGTGAGAATGGATTGCTTTTGTTTTTTTTTTTGGTAGATGCCCGAAAAATTTAAATTATTTGGAATATGTTTCGGAGAAATCAATTAAATAAAAATAAATCAGGAAATGGAACGGAACAGGAACGGAAATGTTTTTAAATTGAATTTCGTTTTCCTTCTTTTCGTTCTATATATAAACGTATATATAGCATAGTATAGTATAGCTGTAATATAGTATAGTATAGTATATTATAGTATAATATAATATAACCAAACCATGTGATTTATTGGCGAACTTTGAATGTTTTCGATTAAATATCGTTAACAATTGAAAGGGTTTTATTTTAATCTTCGATAATGTGTCCGGGACATCTTTTTTACAAGAATGTTTCCGCAATAAAATGTTTCTTAATGAAAAATATTCCAAAAAATGAGCGAAAATTCCGAAAACAAACAGAAACTTGGTTACAGTGTCAAAAAGATGTTTCGTTTTTTTTTATTTATTTTAATGTTGTTTGTTTTATTCAGTTGTTTGTTTTGTTTTGTTTTAATTTGCTTTATTTCATTTCTCTTACTTTCATTTGTTTTATTATTTATTTTATTGTTTTTTGGTCGGTTTTTTCTAAGTACGAGTAATTCTATTATTGGCTTTGATTTTGTTGCTGTTTTTGTTGTTGTTATTTTTCACTCGATAGCGGAAACGAAGCAAAATACACGAAAATGGCATCTACAAAAAAAAAAAAAAAATCACACTGCTGCCAAATTTAGACTAAAAACACCAAAAATAACAAGAGCAGGATATTTTATGGGGGTTTTGCGAAAAATGAAAATAAAAACAAACGCAAAAAATTATTTACGCTACGCTACGCTTTGCTGAGAACCCGAAATAACTATTAAAACAAACAAAGAAAGAAAAAAACAGGAGAAATTGCATGAAATCTAGAAACAAATAAAAAAGCATAAAGAAAAAAAGTGTTTAAAATAAAAAAAAAACAAAAGAAAAACAACGAAAAATGCAAAAGGAAAGCTAAATTAAAAAAAGGGAGCAAAAAGTGAAAAAAGAAAAAACACACCAAAACAAAAGCAACGCCAAAAAAACATGAATTTAAAGAAATTTAACGAGTGAATGTAGAAAGTATTCCTGTGTGTGTGTGTAATATATTTTTCTTGTTCTAATATTGTTATGTAGATTTTTATAGATGTTTTTTGTTGTGTTTTCTGTTTTTGTTGTTTTCACAGCGTCACTAAATTTTGTCGATGGTGATGTCGATGTCGACGTCGATGCCGCAGTCGCTGTCGTCGTTGGTTTGCATTTATTTTTAACAGTTGCTAGTATGTCAAATGATGTTGTTGTGGCAGTTGTTGTTGTTGTTGTTGTTGTAGTTATGCTTGTTGATGCGGTGTGCTTCTTCTTGTTATTTTACTTTTTCCTGCTCTTCTTCTTGATGTTGTTGTATTGCTGGTTGTTGTTGGATTTATTTATAGATTTAGTATTGTTTGCGTAGATTTTTTTAAAAACGTTTTAAGTGCTTAAAATTAGCAACCGAAAGAAAACCAAAAAAAGGAAGAAAAAAACCACATTTTTAAAATATTTTAAACTTAAATGAATTTCGTATTTCGTACAAATAAATAAACAAGCAAACAGAACAAAGAAATAAGCATTCTGATAAAAACGAAAGCGAGAAAAAACATCATCAAAAATTGAAAGAAAATCCAAGAAAAGTTGAAAACAAATAAAAAAATCTAAATCCAAAATATAGCAAAACTAAATCGCATAAAAATGATCATAAAACAATGAAAAATATTCGATGTTTGCTGTGGAAATTTTGCTCAAGATTTAATTTTCGGCAGCTGCTCATTTAAATTAAATCAGAGGCGTTGATTGTGGTTGTTGTTGCTGCTGTTTTATTTGTTTTTGTTTTTTTAATTTATTTATAAATGTTTTATTTTTGTTTTTAGTTTTCTTGTTATTTTTTTTTTAGTTTACCAAAGTGTAAATATTTTGGTTAATTTTGTGTTATTTTTTATTATTCCCTAATTTTTTATTTAGATTTTTTTTCTTTCTTATGATTTTACGTTGATTTATTTTCCCTGAATTAAAGATATTCACAGATTCGAAATTAAATTTTTAAACGTTGAAGAAAAACTGGAAGCAATGAAAAATTAAAACAAACACTTTTAAAACAAATATATACTTAAAAAAGAATAAAAATTCTTTCATAAACAAATACTGAAATGAAAAAACTATTCTACGAAAAAGTATTAAAGAAAAATAAAAAGAAAGGAAGTCACAAAAAGACAACAAATATTTTTATTCAAAACGGTGGCGCCTCTGAAGAAATTCTCGAAGCTTTGATCTCGATCGCGGGTGTATTTTTGTTGTTGTTGTTTTCCTTGCTTTTTCGGATGGATCTTTAGAAAAAATTTCTTAATTTTTTGTTCACTTTTTGTTGTCGTTTTTAACATATTTCTTCATATTACTTGTTCACTTTGATGAATCAAGAAGCTGCGTTTTCTTATCCTCGAATCTGGGACTCGTTGGTCACTTTTAATTACTTGCCAATAGTTTTGATCTATTTTTTTGTGCCTCAAACGATCGCCTCAAGTTTTTGACACATTTTCACATTTTTACATCTTCACATTTTGTTTATTTTGATTACTTTTTTGTGGTTGTTTCAAAATTTCCAAAAATCCATCGATTTCAAGAAATGCGTATTGTTTTTTACTCATTCATTTGAAACACTTTTTCCATTTCTTGTGAACTTTAAATGTGGCTGTTGTTGTTGTATTTAAAAATAGCCCCTCGTTATTCTGAAATCGCTTTCAGTGGAGCGAAGAAGATTTCGGAAAAACTCTCGGAGACGCGTTTCCGTCGTCGCGTTGAACTTCCTGAGCGATCGAGCGCGTTGCTGCAACTGAAAAGTCGTAAAGTCGAAAGTCGGAAAGACGGCTGAATGGACGAATGGGTGGATGGATCGATGGGCCGGCCGGCCGCTGTTTCGAGATATTTTGAGTGAAATTCTAAAGGCGATGCTGAGAGCGGAACATTTGTGGTATTTTAAGAACTGTTTCAGAATCTAGCTCTCCCCTGTTCCCCTCTCCCATCACTTCCCCTCTTCGACCCCTTTTATTTTTCGCATCTTTCGGTTTTCAAAATAAAGTTCCAGAGTTATTTGACGGGAGAGAGAGAAAGGGAGGCATGGAGAGAGCCTTCTGGAGAGCTCTTCGTTTCGTTCTCTCGTCAGATAGACGTTCAGATCGCGACGTGCCTTTTGAGGGAAATTTGAACAATGTTATGGGAAATTTTCAAAATATTAAAATTGTATGGAAATCCCAAAAGTGTGCCTTCTTTTGGCTTCGGGTGTTTTTCGGTTTATTCTGGTTTTTTATTGAAATTTATACAAACTTCTATTTTTTGGTGAGTTTCTCATCCTTTCTTAACTTTTTTGAGCCAACTTTTTATCGAAGCGATCGACGTGCGCCACGCTTCAAAGTCATCGAAACTTTTTATTTCATTAGCGTTGTTGAACGTCGAACTTTGAGATGAAGGCTGAAAAGTTTCGCAGAGTTTTCTTTCTGCTTGGAATTCATGAAGAATCGACGCAGTTTTTTAATATTCGTGATGGCCTGATAAGTGAAAGGAAACCGATGAGTGAAAATATTTCCGGCTCACAGCTTTCCCCTCCCCCCTCAAATTGCCCGCCCTTCAACTCGTGACTCTTCTTCGCGTAAAAATATGACGAGCGAGGAGCAGAGGTTTAAATTTAAGTTTAGGCGCCATCATCGTTGTACAAACCAGAGAGAGAGAGAGAGAGAGAGAGAGAGAGAGAAAGAGAGAGAGAGAGAGAGAGAGAGAGAGAGAGAGAGAGAGAGAGACACAGTGATACAGGGCGGGAGAGTGGAATATAGGGGGCAATAAGCATCTGAAATCGTATCATTCAATCATAATTAAATTCATGTCACAAATAATATGAGTTTTTAATTTTTTCGAAATTTGCTTGAAAATCTTGCGATGAAAGGCGATGAAAATTTTGGCAACGCTATCGTATAGTAATAATTATAATAAAATTCGGACAAAAATGTCCAAAAAACCAATGAATTACAACAAAAATAGCACACGATGGAATAAAGCAAACGCTTTATTATTTAAACGCTTATGAGTCATATATGAACAATTACATTTGAACGGAATTTATAAACATTGTAAAACAATGAATTTGTTAATAAAATCTATTACAATTTCAGTCAAATTCAATTCTTAAGAAGTAATTATAATTTACCTAAAAAAGTTGAAAAATCAATTGCAATTTTCTATACAAGCTGGACGTTTAAGAGTCACATATGAACAATAACATTAGATCATGTGAGCGTGTTTTTAATTTAATTTATCCATATCGTGGTTTTATCTTTCTATTCATTGATTGTTTGACTAACAACGCATTCGACATTCGACCTGAAAATCAGCCAAAATTTGTAAATGAATAAATCAAAATTTTGTTGTTTTTTCTTGGTTTTGTTTTGTTTTTCCTTGTTTTCTGTTTGCAATTATATTGTATTAAATACAGTGATTTAATTGCTACTGTTTTAATTTCGGTTCCGGTTCCGGTTTCGGTTTTACGCTCCTTCTGTCCGTCGACCGAACTTTTGATGGAGTTCATTATACAAATTAAATAAAATGTTGTTGTTGTTGTTGCAATCATTTAAATTAGCTTCAATTTCAGTAGAATCGGAGATGTTTTTACTTCAATTAAATGCTCATTAAAAACGAAAGCGAAAAACGATTTGACAGCGGTTTTCTTTTGCAAGTTTTAAAAAAAACTGAAGTTCTTTTATTTTTTCCGGCGTTTTGTATAGTTTTTTGTTTTGTAGGTTTCTGTGGTTTTTCCATCCTTTAATTCTTCTGTTTTCTACGTTTTCTCTTCGTTTTTTCTGTTCGTTTGTTAGGTATTTTTAATTATTCCTGGTTTCTTACTTTAATTTACTTTTTTCTTTGTTTGTATTTTTGTTTCTTTGTTTATTCTTAATTTTTTTCTTTTCCTTTCCTTTTCTTTCCTTTCTAATTAATGGTTTTTTCTTTTTTCAACGCATTTTGTTGATGTTGATCCTTCTTTTTTCATTTTTTTTAACAGCATTTTTTCACCGGTGTTTTTAACCTTTGATGCTGAATTCTCTGGTTTGCTTGGTTCGGCACTAGTTGCTCCCCAGTGTAATATTTACAACCCCTCTGCCCCGCCCCTCCCACCAGAACCCCACACGAATCTGTGAAAAGGGATACAAAGGTGTAGCTGGTTGTAGGCGTGTAGAAAGGGGAGAACATTACAAAAACTTTCAGAAATCTTTATCCAAAGCTAAATCACAACATCTGAGACAGAGGAAGACCGAGAGAAAGAGTGAAAGAGAGGGCATGAGAAAGGGAAAACGAATGATGTTGGGAAAAGAGAGGAGCGAGCGGGTAGTTTTTAGAGAATAACGAGTGAGGAAACGAGTTTGTAGCAAACTTTTCTATGAGCGGGTAAAAAAACACCCGGTTATGCTTTGAAAAGTGTTGACCGCTTTTTTTTATTATTTGATTTGCAGCTCAGAGCGTTTTGGAGATCGAGAACGTGTTTCTTGCGTCTTGTTTTTTGGATTTTAATTTTTATTTGATTTTCATTCCTGTTACTTGGTTGCTTTTATGTTGCTGTCGGTTGTTTTTCATTAGTAAACAGATCTCAAAAAGTAGCTGCCATTATTTTTTCCTTCTCCCTCATCTCTTCTCTCTTTCTTTTTCACCTCTCTTCTTTCTTACTTCAAAAAACTTTTTCTGGTGTCGGTTGAGGCGAAAAAAACTGAATAAACAATAAAAGATCAGTGTTGCAGGTGAGTTCTGAAAGAGGAAGGGAGGGGAAGGATGACGGAAAAAGTGTTTGCTGCAGGGGTCGGGGTGTTGATTGGAGAGGAAGGGTTAACAACACGGAGTAAAAATTGTTGCTTCTTTAGAAGTGGTTTGGGCTTCCCTTCTCTTCTCTTCTCTTCTCTTCTCTTCTCTTCTCTTCTCTTCTCTTCTCTTCTCTTCTCTTCTCTTCTCTTCTCTTCTCTTCTCTTCTCTTCTCTTCTCTTCTCTTCTCTTCTCTTCTCTTCTCTTCTCTTCTCTTCTCTTCTCTTCTCTTCTCTTCTCTTCTCTTCTCTTCTCTTCTCTTTCTCTTCTCTTCTCTTCTCTTCTCTTCTCTTCTCTTCTCTTCTCTTCTCTTCTCTTCTCTTCTCTTCTCTTCTCTTCTCTTCTCTTCTCTTCTCTTCTCTTCTCTTCTCTTCTCTTCTCTTCTCTTCTCTTCTCTTCTCTTCTCTTCTCTTCTCTTCTCTTCTCTTCTCTTCTCTTCTCTTCTCTTCTCTTCCTTCTCTTCTCTTCTCTTCTCTTCTCTTCTCTTCTCTTCTCTTCTCTTCTCTTCTCTTCTCTTCTCTTCTCTTCTCTTCTCTTCTCTTCTCTTCTCTTCTCTTCTCTTCTCTTCTCTTCTCTTCTCTTCTCTTGTTAATAAAGCATTTTTTCTCATTTTTTCATATCCGGTTGTTTTAATGTTTGTTTGCTTCTTTTTTCCCTTCTTTTCTTGTTCATCACCATAGAAGATGTCAATCTGTTCGGTTTTTTCTCCGCTTCTGTTCTCGATTCACATCTGTTCTCGATTAAGCGTTGTTTTTGCATCCGGCTTCTCTATAAAAATGCGACCCTCAAAAAATGGAGCGAAAATTCGGAGCTGGTTTTCTTTCTTTTCTCTGTTTTAAGCAAGTGCATCGTCAAGCAATTTTAATTCGCTTTTCGATGAAAGCTCCTCTTCTGTTTGAGATTAAAAATTCTTGTAATCTATCCACGAATTAATTAAAAACAAAAAAGAAACGAAAGGAAAATTAAATAAACCGGGTATCCAGAAATCGGTTATTTTAGTTACTTGAAAATCACGTAGATCGAAATAATTTATGAGTTTATAAAATAAATAAACGAAAAAACCTTTTAAATTGATTAATTATTGTGGAAATTCATTTGTTGTTTTTGTTGTATATTTTTAGTCTCTATTTTTGGAAATTTTATTTGGTTTTTCAACAGTTTTTTCAGTATTTTAACGAATATTGTCATAAATTTTGAATTTCTTATCATTGAGTAAATAATAATTTATCATAAAACATCAATTAATAAATAATAACTACGAGTTTGACAGCCAAAGTGAACAAAAGTTAAAATTTAAGGAAATTTTAAAAAGAATACTTTGAAAAAGCATGCAAGCTGTGGAACACCGCGGATAAAAAAGAAGATAAAAGAAAAGAATTGAAGATAATTGAAAAAAGAGAAATGGAAATAAATTTAAAAGAATTGATTAAATAGAAAAAATTAATTGCAACAGAGTTGACAGCTTTCAACGTCGACTTCTAAACAAAGCGTTAAAATGGAGCGATATTTGTTGTTGTTTTATTTTAATATCGTACATATTTTGACAGCATACAAAACAACCAGCGACAGCTGAAAGCGAAGAGAGAAGAGCAGACTGAAGAGGAGAGAGAAGAAGAGAGTAGAGAAGAGTAGAGAAGTGATGAAAAGCGAGAGGAGAGAAGCGTGGGAAAAGATGAAGAAGAAGAACAGAGACACATTTCGTGGGCGACGCCGAATATAAATCAACATCTAAAATAAAAGTGAGAGCACTTAAAATTGACTTTAATTAAAATGAAGTGTTTTGTTGAGGTTCAATTAACGACTCAGAATCAGAACGAGAACAAGAACAAGAAACACGAAACGAGAAACGAGAAACAAGTTTAAGTAATAAAAGTCAACTCAGTTCAGTTTATTTCCATAGTTTTTTAGATGCGTTTTTCTTTTGTTCTAAAATCTGAATTTTTATTTTAAAATATTCACATTTTTTAAGGTTCAGAAAAAGAATAAAAAACGCCGCTTTGTTTAGCAAACAAATGAAACTCGAAGGAACACTTTTTCGCTGCTTGTTACAAGCTGCTATCGAAAAAGTGAGCAAGATAACTCATAAAAAAATCATAAAAAAATCATTGAAAATATTCAAAAAAACTGCATACAAAAATGAATAAAAAAACAATTGGAAAAGCGAAGCGAATTCGTTTCAGATCGGAGCCCAGTGAAAAACAGATGCAACGAAAACAACCAACAACAACGTTTGCTGCTGATTCACGATAACCTCATTCGATGGGGAATAAAATAAAAGAGGGAAGGATTAGAAAAAAGTGCATAAAACAAGTCTGGAAATGACAACTGTAACAACAACAACACACACACACACATTCTTTTAATGAACAGCGAGACAGAACGACGCAGTCCAAAAAGATTCCAAAAGTGTTTCAATGATTGATGGCGATAAGCGTGGCAACAACCGCGAAGAAGAGGAAGAAAACGGGACAAACAGACAAAAAAGAATAACTAAAAATATACAAAAACACACACAAAGGCACACACGGAGTTATGAAAACGGTTTTAGAAAAACACAACCGCGTAAAACTGAACTCATGCCAAAGATTTGAGTGCCATTTTGTTGTTGTTGTTGTTGTGAACTCGATTGAAATCTTGAAAAATTGTAAATAATTCAAAAAGAAAACAAATAATAAGAACAAAAAATGTCCACAATGAAAAACAAACAAGTCAACATTTTTGAAACTTGGAAAAATTTGTAAAAAATACAAGCTGTCAAATATCCACCCGGAATTTTGTTCGTAAAATTGCTCTATAAAAATCCGTTTACTGATTGAAATTAAAAAAATTGTAAATCGGTAGCACTGTCGTCGATCGATGGCGCGATTTTGAGCGCGATCTGTTAATTAGTTTAGTTAAAGCAGCCGTTCGAACTGATTAATGTTAGTGTTGTCTAAATTTCCCTTTCATTCTGCATGAATTTAAAGTAAAAAAACCCAGTAAATATGATCGATCAGCCACCGTATTCCGCACATCTGGTCCCATGTGACTGTCTGCTTGTTCCGGAAGTGACATTAACGCCCCGGGCACCCGTTTTGGGTTTATTGAAGCCGTAAAACAAAATGCGGTGGCTGCGTTGGGAGTAAAACTGAAAAACGTATATAAAAAATGTGTGAAAGTCTAGAAAAAGCATTAAAGAATTTGAAACATTGCATCTGGAGAGAACTATATAAAAGAGACGCAATAAATGTTGATAATTAAATGGAAATTTCGATTTTTATTCACAAGTTCCGGGTGGAAGTTTGACAATATGCATGTTATAAAAAAACCGCTTAAAAAATTGAACAGTGTAGAAAAATAAGAAATTTTAATAAAATAAAAAATGTTCGTTAATTTTTAATATTCGTTTTATAATTCGTTAATAATAATTGTCTTTGCCCCATTTTTTCAGGATTCCCGTTGATCGTTTTTACGTTAAGCGAATTTGAAGCTCATCCACGGCGAACATCCATAAAATGTGCCAATTAAATATGAATTTAGTGTTTATAAGAAAAAAAAATGCCAATCAACAGCACCCCCTCCTCCTCCATACTCTCCCGTTACCTTTAAACAGCATGATCACAGGCTTCATCATGCATTTGAAACACTGCATCACCAGCAACACAAGCGACATGTGGCCGGATCATGCATCGTGCGACATGAATCCGCATTAACGCAAGATTTATTTTGATTACTATTTTCGCTGCGTTTTCTTCCATTCGACGCTGCGAACTGCTGATAAGCTACGCATTTTTTCCTGTTATTGCTTTGGCGATTTTGAACTTTTGATTTGTGTACCCTATTTTTTTAATCTACTTTTTTTGGTGGTCTACTTTTTCTGCCTTTTTTGCTGCATTTTGCAAGAGTTTAAAAATATATCTGCGCCCGTGATGCAAACAAACAGTGAGAAGAACGACGGTTCAATATATTTTTGGACTATGTGTGTACATGTGTGTGCATTTGTGTGTGTGTATGTGTGTGAGTTTCGTTGTGTGAGAGTGTGTGTGTTTTTGTGACTCTTGGTGACGTACGTATGCGATACGTTTGAAAATAATTATGCAGCCTCCGAGATCTCCGATGCCAGATGGGTTGGAAAGATGTCGCTGTTTGGTGCAGCGTAAAACAACAACAACTGAAGTACTGCATGAATATAAATAAAGTCAGGGAAGGGAGGAAGCTGAGAGCAGGGTCGTGGAGTATAAACAACAACTAAATACAAAAACATAAACCAGAATCTTCCCGGACGATCCGTGAATCGTGTGTCCCTCGTTTTTGGCACGCTTCTTCTGTGCTTCGGCTTCTCTCCCGCTTCTCTGCTTCTTCTTCGCCGCTGATGAGCTGCTGTTGCTCACGTTTCTTGTGCTAAAATTAACACGGATCCCCTCTTCAATTTATTTGTGCGCCGCTAAATTTATTGGTTAATCGGATGGAGGTGCATTTCTTTTGTTGTTGTTGTTTTTGTTACTTGATGTGTTGCCAAACATCGACGCCGGTTTCGCAAAAGTAAACAACAGCTAATTTTCAACACATGTTGCATGAAAAACAAAATATTTGAATCTCAACGAAGCAGTGAAAAAAGTACGAATTTATTTCATATTTATTATAAAATGTTCGCTAACAGTTTTCTCATTAATTTAGAATTTTTTTAGAAAAAACATTGAAAAACATATAAAACCCGGATTTAATTTTAAATCCACATTCAAACAAGCTGCGGATTTATTTGCGTCGGTGAGGAAAACAACAAAAGGAAAGTGAAAAAATATGAAAAACATGATTTTTTAATTCTGTTTGCTGTTTGTTCGCTTTAATCCGGTGATTTTTCTACGATTAACTCGCTCGTGTGTCTGTGTTCATTTTTGTGAAGCTTAAAAACTACTTCGCATATCTGCAAACTTTTACAAGGCATAAATATTAAATAAATCCAACAACAACATGTGAAAAACCAATTCGCAAAAAAAACAAACAATCTACAATTTAATCTGCTGGTGGAATTTTTATTTATTTCCCGTTGAAATTCTAGTTTTTCTTTTAGCTTCAATGGTTTTTTTATAATCATTCATACAGCAGAATACAACGGAATACAGAATGCAAACAAAGAAAACAGCAACAGGAAATACACAGGAGCTAGCAACAAAGTGAATGCAAGCAACAATTGATTTGTTGCTAAATGTTGCTAAACTAAATCGCACGTATTTTCGCAGCGTGATTTTATTGTATTTTACTTCTGTGTCCGCCAAAATGCTGTCCTGTTTTGCATAGGCGTCGCACACACGCATACACGTCCGTATAGAATTCACCCTTCCTCAATCGTAGCGAGTTCGTTCGTCTAAACTTTCGCGTAAACATCGAAAAGTGCACAAAAAAAGAATGCTGGAGAAGAGCGGAAAGAGTGAGACAGGGAAAGAGTGGCGAAAGAGAGGGAGAAAAAAGTAGTAAACAACAGTAAGGTTAAAATACATAAAAAACCAACACTATTAAATACTGAATTAAACTTTCGAATTCATATGTAATTTACATAGTAATAAGAATTTAATTGGAGTTGATTTATTTTCATATCTCAATTTTAATGGTAATTTATTTTTAATTTTTCATTTAATTTTATTTTGTATTTTGTATCATAATAAAAAAAGACAACAAACAAAATAACAACAAAACAAAAAAAAAACAACGCAAAGAAAAAAGCAATACTAATCAAAAGTATTATCAAAGCAAAAAATAATAAGTACACATAAATTAATTGCGATTTAATCGCAGTAAATGTTTTGTGTTATTTTAGATTCAGATTAATCGAATTAGTCGCAGGTGTAAAAGTACTCAAAGAAAATAAATAAATATATTTTAATATACTATAATATACTATACTATATTTATTTTATTTTAATTTTTACTATATATAATATATAATATATATAATATTTTAATACAATGTAACGCACAAATTTTATACAATTTATAAATCATATTTTATGATTTTCACATCGTTTTTTCCTTCTTTTATATTTTAATAAGTTAATAATAATTTTAATAATAATTCAATTAACATTATAGATTGAATTAACTAACTTTAAGTAATTTAATTTTTAAAATTTTAATTTAATATTTTAAAATTTATTTATTTAATTTATTTTAAAATATGTTTTATTTAATATTTTGTAATTTTATTAAAATCTATAGTAAATAAATTTATTAATAATTTTTAATTTGATTATTTTTTTTATATAATTATTAAAATATAGTATATATATGTACATATATATATAATATATAATATAAATATAGCATATAATATAATAATATATAATATAATAATCTAATAATATATATATATAATAGCTTTTTGATCAAGAAATCAAGAAAATCAATAAAAAAATTACAATCACAATAAAGTTCGTTTTCATTTAATTTAATTTTCATTCATTTTGAATTGAACAATTAATTGTGAACAAGATTTCCTCATTTAAACAATTCACAATGCAATTCCTTGCTTCTCCGTGGATTTGTAATAAATATTAGCATAGTTCGGAACCCATTAAATTCAGTAGTAAATCATATGAAATTTTTGACTTTGATTCTAACTCCAAAACTAAAAATTCCAGTGCTTTTGAGTAAAGAAACTACAACTTTAAACTTTTTTTATACTTTTTCGAACATTCGCGACATTTTTTGCAAAATTCAGTCCATATAAGTACAAACTGTATTCAGTCAGCTACTTATTTAAGTATAATTACCTTGAACTAAAATGGATTATATTTTTTGTTCACAAATATTAACTTTAAGACTGAATGGAATGCTTTTCATTTATCATTAGTATAATTATTTTATGAATTATTATATACTCGTATACATATTTTTTTTCGCCTCGTTATTCCTTTCCACAAACAACATAGTAATAGAATTTTTTTTTAGAAATGAAACTTTTCGATGTAACCCACGCTAGAGAGCTAAACGCTGTGTAAGGTTGGAAAAGGCACTGTACTAAACCAGAGATAATAGGACACTTCAAATTCGCCGCTTCAAAAATCGGTACACTATGCGTGAGAGCTACCTACCATATTTCTGTTTTCTGTCTTTCAATATGTTGAAATATCAGCTGTTTCATGTTTCACCACGGATTCGTTTAGTTATGAAATCAGCTTGGACGCAGCATCATTTAAACGGTTTCACTACTGGTATGTCGATATCATCGGTGGCTACACACTGTGGTTTCTCATTTGGTTTCACAAGTCGGTAAACACGTGATGCCAAAGTTTGTGTGAAATTGACTGAATATCGAAATGTTGGCCAGAGTGAGAGAAAATATGAACACGCGTTCGGCAAACTATGTTGCTCTTCTTTCGTTTGACAACTGCTTTCTTGTGTGCGTGCAAAGAAAAATTCTCTACACTCGATACCAGAGTATAGACTTTTTTCTTTCTTCCTCATCTCTCTCTCCATCGAACTGAGTGAAACCGCTTTTAAAAGATACTGCGTATAGCCAAGGCCAATGGCTTTTAAAATATAAATTTCACCATATATAAACAAAGTTTCCCAAACCTAAAATAGTAGGTGCGAACGGATGTTTGGTCCCCCAAGTGCAATTAACAACGTATAACAATACATAATTTTCAAAAATATTAAAAACCAAATGAGAAAATATAAATGCGACCATTCTGGAATTATTAATCGTAATTTTCTTTGTCAAAAGGTGAATAACTATGCATTTGCAACGAAAAATTAGCACAACGACAACTTTATACCAAAGTAAAAATAAGAAATAAACAACCAATAGTTGGTAAAATATGGAAGCATATATTAATTACCATTGTACGGAACGGGGAGTTATGTTTTATATATATTTTACACATATAAAAAGGATAATATTTTTATTTATTTGTTTTGACGTTTCATAAACGAACCCCTGAAAAACAGATATTGCATGCGTTCATGCGATCAATTTATTTTCGGCGAAGTACAAGTTTTTTGCAGCGAAGTACAAGTTTTTCACAGCGAAGTACAAGTTTTTTGCACAAAATCACAATTTTTTATCGTAGTGTTAGTGAAAATGCCATTGTGTTTTGCGACGAATTCGAAGTGTCCTATCTCATTATCTCTGACATAAACATAACCTCCTGTAGAATAGAAATAAGAAGAAATAAGAAGAATAAAAATATTTTAGTAGACGCAGAAGTATTGTTAGAATGAAATTTTGTTAGAATGAAGCCAGTCTTTCAAAGATGCTCGCCAGGTAAATTGAAAATAATAAATAAATTTTGTTTTAACCAGGAGTTTAGGGTGGGTTGGAACACTTCGGTTGCTCCGACGGTTGTGTCCATGCCATGAGCGCACTGGAGAGAGTCAGTCTTTTGGTCGGTCCGACGGACTGACTGGCTCTCAAAAAAGCGACAGACTGACGCCTGTTGTGTGTCAGTCGCTCAGACGGAGGCAAAACTCTGATCTTTCCTAGTTGTTTTTTTGCCCCAGCAAGGAGTTCAGCGAAAAGAGGAACTCCGATCGAACAAATTAGTATTTTTCTATTATATTATATATAAAACATGCATATGTAGCAATAACGAAAAATATAGTAATAATAAATATCCTATTCCTTTTATAAGTGGCAGATATCATCAAGCGGACATTGAAACGAATCGAATTCCAGGAAAAATTCACAATCATAAGTTTGAGGAAACGCCAACCAGCTACCAACAAAAGTTCTAATTCTCCAGCACTGGTAAAATCATTTAAAGCAGCAGGTATATAAACCACCACCCTGGACCAAAGAACATCACTTCCAAGTCAGACAGCAGCGAAGACACATCGAAGTACGAGTCAAAACCGGCAACATGTCCTCTATCATGGATAAATTGATAAATCTGCGGACACTAGATCTTAACTCCACGTTTGAGATTCCTTCTCTGGACTTAAAAAGACAGCTAGGCACTTCAAGGGAAGATCAGACCGCCACACCAGAACACATAGAAGACTCCGCTAACACAGCCGTCCTCGAAAGCAGGCGAGAGCCACAACATGTGTTGAAAAGTACCACTCACTCCCAACCACCAGGCAGGACCAATGGCGAACACATTCACAATCCACAAAAGGCTTGTCGCAGGTGCGGAGAGCAAGGACATCACGCGACGGTATGTAGTAAGTTACAAAGACTATTTTGTTGGAAATGCGGACAACCGGGCGTTCGAACCATTCACTGCTGTGCACGGAGAACGGGAAACGACGAAGGAAATCGGCCAGAGCGAGGATAAACGATTTCCCTACGACACGGTCCTCGCAAGAAAACGGCATTCCATACTTGAAATGCGAAATTACCATAGCAGGCATCAAAAAAGAGTCACTTATCGACACCGGAGCTTCCACAAGTTTCATCAGTGCACACTTTGCACACAAGTTAAAAGACAAGCAACAACTTCTACCATCCCCAGCAAAAGTAATCTTAGCCGATGGTTCCACTATTGCTTTGACCCATAAAATCATCACCACCGTGCAACTGGGAAACCACAATACCAACCACCAATTCTTGGTAATGAAGACAGTAACAGACGACGTAGTGCTTGGTTTAGATTTTCTGGAAAAAGTTAACTTCTCCTTTAAATGTGGAGGAATCCCTCTTAAAATAAGAAAAATTCAGCAGGGCGATCCTAGGCCAGCAACAACCATAATACCAGAGACATCACAAGCCAATTCAATGCAAAAGACATCAATACCCAAAAATAATCAGGAAGACACAAAAGCCTCCAGCAGCAATCCAGACAGCTACAGCGAACCAAGTAGCAGCTTCTCCAATGAGAATAGCAATCCAAACAGTCGATCGAACAATTTCATCAAAGGTGAAGAGGTCAACATAGACCAGGGTCAGCTCCAAAGGAAAGATCCCAGACTAAGTCCAGAGGCCGACCCTCCAACATTACCGCCAGGAATTACAATAGTATGCCAGCCACTTGACCCAGAGACACGCAGGTTTATAGTTGACGAGCTTAACCGATCCAAGACGAAAACCTTGCGGAGGTTCGTGCGCAGCTGCAACGGCCGTGTCTTCCAGTTCCAAGTGCGGCCAACAGGCAACGGAAAAATCACAGAAATCCCAGGGAGAAGAAAGGAAGAGGGAGAATGATATTTTGTAAAATGTTGTCCACATTTTATTGCATATTAAAACAACTACAAACTGTATTAAAGTATTTTAAGTATAATTACCCTTGAAACTCGAATGAATTATATTTTTGGGTAGAAATATTAACTTTAAGAATGAATTGTATTGGTTTCATTTATCATACGTATTTTATGAACTATGTATATATTTTTTCCGCCACGTTATTCTTTTCCACAAACAAAATACTATACATAGATTGTATAAAATGAAGTAACCACAAACCGTATTGTAATCTTATGTAAAGTAAGCATAAATAATAAATTTCGTACTTATTCACGTTCGAATATTCTCTTTTAATACTTATCGGTCTCCGGAAACAAAAAATTGCTGTGACTCGGAGCAGAACCGTGGACATCCGGCCACGAATTCCTTTGAAAGAAATCTATTTTTGTTAAAAATATAAATTAAAGAAAGTAAAGAATTTAACATTTTATCAAAATGTGTTCTTTTTAGACTTTCACTTTTATTAATTTTCGTTAATGTTTTAATTGATTGCAGAAAAAGAAGATAAAAATAAAAATAAAATAATAAATAAACAAATGAAGATTGTATGTATGTATTTTAGAAGATATGATACAATATTTATACATATGCATTGTATATAAATATAGTAACAGGAATAGGAACAACAACAACAACGCGTATAACCATCCAAAGCGGCTCACCGAAAATAACATCAAGCATAAATTCTCATTTTCATGCATGAGATCCGATTGAGGTTGACCCAGAAGTGTTGCAGTAGCGCTGGGAGCAAACTTGAAGACTTTTTTAGCTTCGGCGTTTCGTTGACTGTGTGTGTGTGTGCGTGTGTGTATCTCTGGGTGGGACTCTGTATGTGTGTGAGTGTTTATGGCTCACGATGAGCTCAAGTGTTTGTTTGGCTGAGTGTCTGTCTATCTGTCTATCCGTCTGTCTATCTGCCTGTATGTCTGTCTGTTTATCTGACTGTTGTGTTTGCTTGTCTGCGGTTGCTCTTGTCACCGTTAATATTTAATGCGTTTACTGTGTTGTTTTTTTTGTGTTTTGGTCCTTTTTTCGTTCTTTTTTCATCTTTTCTTCGTTCTTTTTTCGTCCTTTTTTCGTTCTTTTTTGTTCTGTTGTCATCCTTTTTTCTATCCCATCATTCTATTTTCTTTTTTCTTAACTGCTCTGAGATTGAAACAATTTTAAACTAGTCTTCTTTTCTTATTTGTTTGAACAATTCAATTTTTTCACATGCATTTTTTTCGTTCGGGTGTTTAAAGTATATTCCGGCAACAAAACAGGAACACTAAAAGTATGCATTGGAATTTTTTCGTATGAGAAAATGTTAAAAGATCCTGCTAAATTGAGAAAAACTATCAGCTGTGGGACAGTTAAAAAAGTAAAAAGTTGTTGTAGTTGAAACAACCAGAAACCGAATCAGGATTACGCAGAAAAATTAAAATACTTTCAATAAGAAATACTTAAATACTTTCAATTAAATTTTATATATAATTTTAATAACAGACATTAACTGAAATTGAAAATTGAAATTTCGGAATTTAAACAAAAAATTAAGGATTTTCATTTTAATGTTAAAAGTTTTTTAGTTTTTATTTTGCTTTTGATTTTAAGTTATAGTTTATTATTTCTACAATGGCAATAATTTTGTTGCAATTTTTATGGTTGTTGGTTGTTTTCCATTTTAATTAAGTTACAGCCAATTAAATGCAGTTAATTTGAATTAAATATTTGAAGTAATTTTTTAGTATTCACTTTTGTTTGCTAAACTTGATTATTTTGTGGTAGAAAAGGTGTTTGTTTTACGAATGAATAAAAAACCTAAATAAATAATAAAATTATAAAAAATGCATTCATCGCGTTCTCTCCCTCTCCATCTCTATGTGTCTCTCTTTCTCACTCTACTCGGCGCAACAACACTTCAATTTAATGCGTCATGAAATGCGAAAAACTGGATTTAAAAATAATGTTTCCCGTTTCCTAGAAATAAATGAATGCTTCGGAAACGCTTTAAAGCGCTGCTGCGGCGTTGCGTGAGCTGCGCGTGTGTTGCGTTGAGAGCGACAGCAGCCCGTTGATGCTGCTCGAAATGTTCAATTTTTAATGATAATCACAAAAGCGGAGCTCATTTCGATGCGTTTCATTAAATTCAACATTCTTACACACACACATAAACTCACACACACACACACACCTACGCACACCAACTTAGACACACTTAGAGCCACAGAGTGTTGCTATTTGAGCCATCCGGCTGCGGTACACTTCTGCCGCTTGTAGAGTGGTGGTGATTGTGGTCGCTCCATTAAATTTTACTCGCATCTGTTTTGTTAGTGTTTCAATCGATGACTTTTTTGCCCACTGTACCACTAAATCCATATTTTTTGGTCTATTTTTTAATAAACTCCAGAGCCTTGTTGAGGGATTTTTATCCCGTTATCCCAATGAATACGCTTTTCACGCTCAGCTAAGCACCGTTATCTAAACATACCTCTTTATTTAGTTCGATGATTATTTTTATTTATATTTCAATATCGAACAACATCAAATTTCATGTGGGTTTTGATTTTATTTTTTTACTTTACTTGCTTTGCTATCAAAATATATTGCTTTTTGCATACTTAATAAATTGAACAAATGGTGAATAAAGCAACAGTTTCTAAGACTTCATATTTTGAAAATAAACATATGTTTAAATGTATTAAATTGCAATTGAATAAAAATATAAATTTACTAAAAAGAATAACGTATAAAAAAACTGAAAAAATTTAAAAAAATAAGTAGAATTTTCACAAATGTTTTAATTAATTATTTTTTTCTTTAATTGAATTGTCATAAAAATATAAAAAAAAAATCAAATCAATGGAAAAAACAAAATTGTTCATTGAACAGGAATTGAATAAAAGAAAGATTAAAATTTTAAAAAGAAAATTCGTTGAAACTTTCTAAAAATCATGTTGGAACATTTTTTTTGCTCTTGAAAAAATGTCTACAAGAGTTAAACTCTCTTGGGAACTTTTTTGCTCAATAAAAAGAGAGAGATGGCAATTTTCAGCAACTTCCTCTTTTGTCCTTGTCACAAAGGGGAGAAAGAAAGGAAAGGGCACAAAATATTGGGACATTTTATTAAGTGTCACCGGAAAATTAAAACAAACAGAAGCAAATAAATATCAAAAATAAAACCACGAACAATAAATAAAAAAAAAAAAAATTTAAATGCTCATAAAATGAGAAAAATGAGGAATATTATATATAAATATTTACTAATAATATTAAATAATAAAAAAAAAAAATGCAAATTCAAAAAACTTTTTGAATAATAACAAACTTAGTTTCAATAAAAAATTTATTTTAAAAACCATTTTATTGTCATTCAGAATATAAATAAATAAAAAAAAATTATAGAAAAAGGACACAAACAAATGAATTTTCAAAAAAACAATTGCAACATTTCTTTGCTCCTGATTTATTTCTTTTGTGAGGACAACGAATTCAACATCCTCAAATTCAATGCACTGAGTTGAATCTCCTGCGCCGTGGACCATTTTTTAGTCTATTTGTCATCTCTTATCATCTCCTCCTCTTTTTTGGTCTCTCTTCTTTTTGTCTCGCTCTTTTCACTCAGTTTGTTTTCACTCCTTATGCAACTTTAGTACATGTTTGAAACACTGGCGCTGTTCACATTAAAAAGATTTGAAAAGTGACGCCGATTCTCTCTCTCTCGCCTTTCTTCCTTCGCTCTCTCTGAGTCTGTGCCAGAGTTTCGCACTCTCTCTCTCTATTCTCCGTTTGAAAATGGGAAATTTTCTACTTAACTCATGGCCAAAATGTCCACACGAAAGTCTGTTGGCCAAATCGACTTCAGTTGATGTTCGTTATTTGCGTGGATTGGTAACGGTTGAGAGAGAGAGCGAAAAAACAACAAAAGCAACCAGAAAGAAGGAAAAGAAATAAGAAACAAAATAATGAGACACACAAAAGCAAGCTCGCTTTTGTAACGGTACCTTTTTTGTGGATCTGGTCCTGTCCACGGAATCAATCAATCGCAGTGTTTCATTATCTCATTCAATCCAAAATCGCGCGCGACTCACTTCGTGTGTCTACAGTGGGTGAAATTCGATAAAAATAAAAGAATAAAATAGAAAACACCAAAAAAGAATAAAAGGGAAACCGGAAAAACACATCTTTGGGCTTTTTTGTGGTTCAGGCGACACAAACAACGCCCAACGCGTACGCAGCAGTTGCCAGAGTTTAGAATGCATCCGTAAAGCGTCAGCAGTCGTTGGACGTCGTCGTTGCTACTCGTCCTTCGAGGGTTCTTCGACACTTCTAGCCCTCCGCCCCCCCCATCCAGCATCTTGTTGCTGTGCGGCTTTCGTCGTTCGGTATTCGTCACGCGTTTCCGTCGCCTTGAAGTGGCTGCTTCTTGAGGTTTGAAGCTCGAAGCACTCGCTTAATGCGGTCTCATTAACTGGACTAACTAACAAATTGCATCACAGAGAAAGTGTGTGTGTGTGTGTGTGTGGGCGATTTCAAGGTCGCTTCGTTGCGTGTTTATCGTTCGTCGCGCGGTCTGCGGAAGTCGCTTCGGAACCAAGTTAATCGAGGCCACTCGAATTGTGTGAGCTGAGCGAGGAATAACGGTGCTGCGACTACGATCTCATTACGGTAATTATTATGAGCTCTTTAACGTCGAACACCGAACAACAACAACAACAACAACCACCATGAATAAAGAACCCCGAATGTGACGTAATGTTTGAGTTCAGAATTTCCGATATTTTTTTAAAGGAAGTTTTGAGGTTGGGCCAAAAGAACTGTTAAACAAGGTTGCTGTTGGCCTGACACAGCAAAACTTTATGCTTGCATAATTTTCACTGAAATCCTTGAGTAGGTTTGACTTCGATTTTTCAAATCTTAATTATTTGTGGTTAAGTACTACAATTGAACTGAATTAAACTGAGTATAACTCGAAGAAGGTTAAATTATTCAGAAAAGACCTAAAAACAAAGTTTATTTAACTCATGAGGATGTTAAGCACAGCTTCAAAATGGTTAATCAGATGTTTCAATGGCTTTTGTTTTACATGTGAGAAGCTTCAAAATGCAAATCAGTCATTTTCGAGGAAAATGCTTCGAATGGTTAGAATTGTGTTGATTATTGTCTCATTTAATTTCATAGGAAGCTTTATTGTCTTCAGAAAAGGCTCAGAAGAAGGCTAAAAAGTCTCTTTGAATTTCGCAAATCTTCAAATAGCTTTAAAAATTATTCATTGCCTTAAATAATCGCCACAAAACGGGTTTAAGAAGGCTTCAAAAACTAATAACTGTATTGAACATGCTCAGAACAAATATTTAAAAAAAAAACATTAAAATTATAAATAAATATTAAACAAATGTGAAAAAAACTTCTAAATTGAGGACATTCCTTTAAATCGGTTCATTCAATTAAGTAATCAAACAATTATTTCAAGCATTCGAAATCATAAAATAAAATATTACAAAAATAACACAAATTAATCTCTTTACATACAAATACAGAAAAATGTTATTTTTTGCATAAATTACAAATATAATATTAATTTGCATGTGAATGTAAAAAATATATTACAGAAATATAGTAAATATATTAGAGACATACGAGTATGTTATCCAAAAGAACCTTTAGGATGTTAACTAAGAAGATCTGTCAAATGCCACGTTTGGTTCTTGACACTTTCTTTCATTTCTAACCTACAATGACAGACAATTTCCATAAATGGCTTGCATATGATTGCAGAGCGTGTTGAAGTTATTTATTTTGAAAATCAGTGTTCAAACATCGCCAATTACGTGAATTTTTCGGCATAAATAATCGTCTATCGGAGCAAACAATTCGAATTTTGTTGAAATTGAATCTGTTTATCATAAACAAAATTGTGACTGACTGAAAACAGTTCGGTCGAATGAAATCACTGATGCTATTCGTGGAAGTGTTGCTGATGACCCATAAACTTCAATTAAGTTCAGTTTCTGGCGAATTTTGCATAAACACTTGCATTTGTATGCGCCCAAAATTCAATTAACACGAGAATTGACAGAACGTGACCATTTGCAATGCAGAAATTTCGGTGATTGGTTGTTAGAACCTCATTGAATTGATGCATTGTTTTCACGCAATGCTTCTTAAGCGATGAAGCTCACGTAACATTGTATGGAGACGTCAAAAATCAAAAATTCCGCAATTGTCCCGATAAAATACAAGATCCAGGATCCAAGAAAATAAGGAAAAATCACTGCATCCAAAAAAGTTACTGGTTGGTGTGAATTTCGGCCGAAAGACGTAATTTATCCATTTTTTCGAAAACGAGAATGAACGGATGCAGTTACAGTGGATGTTGCCCGTTATAATGAAATGATTATTGGCATTTCTGGCTGAAATTAAATGGAATCGACATAAACAATGTTTATTTTCATCAAAACCTTTGTTGCGATCGGAATTCAGTGGTCGATTACTTTCAAGGAGTAGTGCTGTGGATTGGCCACCACCCTTTAGTCTACTACGGATAACTCTCTATAAATACTTACTAATACTTATAATATAATGAATACTATATTATAAGTATAATATTTAAAAACATTAAAAACTCTCAATCCAACAACATTAAACATCAAAACAGTTAATCAAAGCAGTTAATTATTTTCGTCTTACGTTTGTACATTTTGTACATTTTGTACATTTTATCGTTTAATCAGAGATTCTGTGTATTTATGGTATGTTTTATTTATTTGTTTTAAATTTCTTCATGTTTTTGGTTTGGTTTTGTTTCATGTTATGTCTTTGTTTTATGCTACTTTATATCCTTTCGCTTATTTCACTCATTTTGTGCTAATGACGGTTCTGCGTCTGCTTCCGTTGGCTTCATTTTTTAAATGAGGATCATGAATAATTTTGATGATGCTTAAAGCGGAGCTTAAGTGACAACACTTAATTACATTGTACCTGAGTGTGTGTGTGTGTGTGTGTTGCTCTTATTTTTTATAGCTACTAAACGAGGACATTCTTCACTTTTTCTGTGCTTCCTTTTATTGTGTCGTTTATTGTTCGTAGACGCCACCGTCACCAGCTTCGCTTACAATACACGTATCTATACACACACATACCCACACATACACACACACATGCACATTTATTATACTCTCATAAACTCCAACTCGACGCAAATAGATTCAAACAAATTCTTTCATTCTTCATCTCATACTTTTTCTGTCAGTCGTTCAGACGTTGAGTGGTAAAAACAACAACAACAACAACAACGATAGCGAGAAAAAGAAGAACAAAACCGAGGAAAACATAAATGAAATTAAGTAACAAAGGAGAACATTTCCACTGTCCTCATCAATCAACGGGACACACATGAAGTGTTGTTGTGTTTCTTGTTGTAGCTTTTCATGTCTGCACAAGGGATGGGAGTGTTTTTCAGCCTCTACCTCCGCGGATACTAACACCAAGCCCCCCAACCACGCCCTTCCATGATCATTATCATTCTCATAATCCAAGCATATTCGCCAGAATCCGAATGGATGTGATTCAGCGTAGTAGACAGACACACAGACTCTATCAAAATCTACCATCATTTTATAATTCTTTATTTTTGTTATAAAAATGGTTGCAATTATTTTCTAGCAAGTGTCATTCAGAGCAATTAAGTCAGGGATCAATTCAGCCTCTCATTAAACAAGTCCGTCTAGAAATCAAGTCGTACTCAAATCAGCAGCAATCGAGCTGACATCAAGTTAGTTAGTCAGCTATCAATTCAGCATTCAAATCAATCTAGCAACCAACCCAACTGCTAACTCTGTGATTAAACTCGGAATCATTCCACCAGCAGATCAATTCAGCAACACATTCAAGAATCTATTCAGCTAAACAGAAAGCAAGTCAGCAATTAATTCAGCCAGTCGGATTTAAGTGAGTCAGCGGTCCCTCAGTCAAGTCAGCGGTTAATTCAACCGGTTCGAAATCAAAGCAGTCACTCAGCAATTCAGCTCTTACCAGCCAAGTCTGAAATCAGTTTTAGTCTGGCGTGTTTCTAATTTGAAGTTTGATGCTGAGAAACTTAGCAAAGTTTCAAAACATTTTTTTTTATTAATTTTTGTGCTGCGATGTTTTTTACTTCATCCGTTTGTTTTTTACCATTTTAACTTTTTCTACACATCTTTCGTAACAGTGTCTTCCTCTCTCTTTCTCCCTCGTAACATTTTCTTGGACCATCGACTTCCATTTTAACCCCTTTCTTTTCTCTGTGGTCCTTCTTTCAGTCGATTTGTCTGCGAAGAAAATATCAGCCGACAAACATGAAGAATCTGAGTTTGAATGAGTTCGTATTTAAGCGCTTAATTAATACTAATAACGCTGCATTAAAAGTTAAGTGAAACGCTTAAGCAGAAGTTACGATGTTACGAAAGACGCGAAGAAATGAGAAGAGAACCGGAGAGAAGGGGAGGGAAGGGAAATCGAAAAAGTGGAGCAAAATATTTTGTTGTTCTGATTTCATTGTGGATGAAGTACGAGTATTTCTTTGCAGTTAATCTGTAGAAAATTATTGCGGACCTCATAAAGTGAGAGCAATCAATCTTAAATATTGAAGTGTACTCAGTCGCAGGCAGACAGACCCACACAAACACACACACACACATATGTACACACACAGAAACAAACACGGACACAAGAAAGAACAAATAATGACACTCATTCCTTTGTTCTCAATCATTCGCCCACTTTGTAAACGTATAAAATCAGTGTAATTAATTTAGTTAATCACGGTGATAAAGACAGGCATACGGACATCTAAAGAAACAGACATCTATAGAGAAAATAGAGCGAGAGAGAAAGAGAGAGAGAGAGAGAGAGAGAGAGAGAGAGAGAGAGAGAGAGAGAGAGAGAAAAAATAAGAGACAGAGAAAGAGAGAGAGAGAGAGAGAAAATAAGAGACAGAGAAAGAGAGAGAGAGAGAGAGAGAAAATAAGAGACAGAGAAAGAGAGAGAGAGATAAATCTAATACAAATGTTTTGTTGACTAAACTTAAAAAGTTGTTAATAATATTAATATACATGTTATTCAAATTAAAAAATCAATTGAAACTGTATTCGGACGAATTCAATAAATGAATCCAACTTTTCGATTATTCGCACTTTCAATTTTCTTCATATTTCATAAAAATATACCGCATTATAAATTAAATTTATTTTAATAATCTTCTATATATATAAAATCCCTATGCGTTTCTGTTAGCAAAATATGTCCGGGACTTTTTTTTGGACTTCCACATCACTTAGAATGCTGAAATTTTTCACGGATGTTCCTGGGCATCTAATGTTGATGAGAAAAATCGCAAATTTCAAAAATCCAAACGGCTTCGCCATTTTTTGGCAAAAAATCCGATTGGGATGAAATCTGTATTTTTTTTTTCTAGATTGTGCTGATTAATTTGTCAGATTTTATTATGAAAAATTTTGTAATTCAAAAATTTAATAATTTAAAGATTTAATAATTTAAACATTTAATAATTTAAAAATTTAATAATTTAAAAATTTAATAATTTTAAAATTTAATAATTTTTCATAATAATTTAATTTCATTGAATTTGTTTTGTTTGTGACTATTTTTGGCGGTGTTGGGTATAGTTGCTTACCCAACACCGAACAAAATGCTTATGTTGCTTACCCAAAATGAACATTAGTATATCGGAAGGTGAGCGATATCATCTAAGACTACTTCTATTACATGTGACAGGAGATATTAGTTTTGAGAACTGTGCACAGGGTCAGATTCAAAACATTCAAAGACGCATGCAAAGAGTTGGGTATCTTAGAAGACGATTCTGTTTGGGAAGTCACACTGGCTGGGAAGCCAGAGAATTGTTTGCTTTAATCTGTATTTTTGGGTGCCTACTTGAGCCGCAGAAGACCTACCTGGAAAAAACCCGGATCATTGTAGAACACACGCAGACTGAAAATTTAGCCCTACGCGATGTCCAAGAAATTCTTATTTTACAGGTAAAAGTTGTACAGACTTCGGTATTAAAACTCCACCTCAAGACTTGCCTCATGATGCCGGAGCAGCACTTGATATAATAAAAGAAAGAGCAACAGGTCAAGATATGGTCGAATGTTTAAACGATGAACAGGGTGTTGCTTTAATAGTTAGATAGATGCAATATACACATCTAGCAGATCATCAAAATGCTTCTTCTTGGATGCACCTGGGGGAGGTGGAAAAACCTACCTATACAAAACCCTCTTGAGCGTGGTGCGAGGAAAGGGCGATATAGCGTTACCTGTGGCCTCCACGGGAATCGTGGTCAACTTTTTAAAAGGAGGTCGCACATACCATTCCCAATTAAAACTGCCAGTACCGCTGGTGGAGACGACGGTTATCACAAAAAATGTTGCTTTTAAAGAAATATTCTCAAACAATATTTGAATCAAATTCAAACAATCGATATTAATTGCGATTAATTTTTTACTTTTCATACTACAAAATAAATAAACCAAAAAAGTGTAAGGTGAGAAGGTCCAAAAGACTTCGCAATTTTTTTTACGAAATAAATAAAAAATAATAACTTCCTGGCGAAGTCAGGCTTATATACTAGTAAATAAATAAAATAATAAATTTATTTCATTTTAAGTATTTTTTTTTGCCTCACGGTTGTATTTAAATTTTTATCCAATTTTTTTCTAGACCTGTTTCTATATTTGTTTGTGTATTTATACTTTGAAAACTAAATTAGATTATATTTTTAATTCGTTTGTGGTAATTTTTATTATTTTGTTTTCTCGTTTAATATTATTACGAGTATTTAATTTTTTATTATGGGTGTAATTTTTGCTCATTAATAATTCGTTATTTTATGGATTTCATTGAATTTTCATGTTTTGAATAATTAATTAAAGTGTATTCGTTGTTGTTGTTGGTTGGTGCTTGACACTGTTTTTGTTGTTCTTATTTATCATCCTCGAATGAATATCGTTTTATTATTATTTGTTTTTTTATCGACTGTTAAAGAATCGCAAAAAACCCAGAATTTGTTGGATTCTGTATCCTTTTTTTGCTGTTCTATAATGAACCCAATCAATTGTTTTATTGTACGAGCAAAAAAACACCGACTGAAATTTTAAAAATGAGCCGATTTAAAACAAAAAAATTGATTTATTAATGAAAAAGTTTCCTTGAATAATATTAAAAAAATTTAATAACACAAAACAGTAAAACAGTAAAATTATTATACAAAATAATGTTTTATTTTTAATTCTTTGAACTCATTAAATAAAAACTTCTTTTGATTTTTTTTTTTCGTATTTGCAGCGAATGCGAGAAAAACAACAAAAGCAGCAGAATGCTACCACAAAAAAGCTGCCAAACACAACAACAATAACAACAACAACAACGACAAACACCGTAACACAACAAAAATAGCGGTGTTATTTGGTTATGCACCACATAACGGTAAATCAAAAATATAATGAAAATAATAAAAACCGAGAGAAAGCAATTAAAATTGCATGTGAACTTAAAACGAAGAATTATTATTGTGGTTGTTGTTGTTGTTGGTGAAGTCAGACCGGAAGGGAGTTGAGGAATTTTGTAGCAACAACAACAGTAACAACAACAACAACAATGAGAAAAAATAATAAATTTTAAAAATCCGAAACGGAAAAAAATTCGCACAAAATAATGATTTTAATAACAACAGCAGAAAACAAGGGAAACGTGAGGTTTTTTTAACTAAATCAAAAACAAAATAACAACAACAACAGCAACAACAATAAACAATAACAAACAGAAGAGAACTAAACAAAAAAAAGGTTCAAAAAAGTGTTTTGAAGTGAAAAATCACGCAAAAAAACCACAACAAAAGAATGAAAAAAGGGATTTTGAAACGGAAATGAAACATGGAAACACACGGAAACAAAAATACACACACACACACAGATATTACACACACACACACACAAACATACACACAAACGCACACACTCAGAAACACGCAGAGTGGTTCTCTTCCACTCTACAAACATTTTGTGGTTTACTGTTATAATTTAGTGGAGTCCGAGCAGTTGCACGAAATCGATTCCATTTTAAAAGCAGCAAAGAATATTTAAGGAAGAAATTAAAACACAGAGTTTTTGAAATTTAGTAGAAAGAAGAGAGAAAGAGCCACACATACACACACACACACACACATACACGTACACGCCAATAATTTCTTTAATTCGTCAGTTGGTTGTATGAAAACATCAAAAATTAAATTTAAAAGATGAAAAGTTAATATTTTAAAAATATCCAAAATAAACCTAAATTTAGAAAAATATTATAATAATTTCAGTTCTTTAAAAAAGGTCAAAAAGAATGAAGAAAATTAAAAGAAAAATAAAAATCGAAGAAGTAGAAATAAAAACCAAATGAAAAACGATTTCTTGAATGAAAAAGTGACTAAAAATTACTTAGTAAAAATTGTTAAAATTAAAAAATTAATAATTAACACGAATGCGTTCATCAGCTTAATTTTTTCAAAAATAAGGTGAGTTTTTTAAGCAATTTTAATTAGTTTACTCTATAAAAATAGTTGCTTTGTATAAATAAATAAAATTTAAAATCTTATTTCGAGAAACAAACATTATAAAAAAGATTTAAAAAACACTCTTTATTCTTTACTTTAATTTAATTACAATTTAATTTTTACATAAACTCAGTCGTGTTTTAATAAACAACTTTAATAAACCCATTCAGTGTTTCTTCTTCCTTCCTTGCATCCTCCGCGTTTCTTTTCTCTTCTCGTCGCTTCTCTTCCTCATTTTAATTGCTGTAAAGCTGCTTTGGCAGTCAGAGTTGCCAACTCGTCGTCGAATCCGGGCTGCTTGCGAAAATCTGTTTGTTTGCGTTCTGCATCATTTGCATTTAAGTTGCAGTTGCGTCAATTCTAATTGCATTGTTTGTCAATACAATAGATACAAGCAACAACAACAACAACAACAACAATAACAATAACAACAACCATGATCAATTTATTGACAGTGATTCCTGTCTGTTTGCTTCTCTCTTCGTCCGTCTGTTGAGCCGCTTCTTTGCCTGTCTTTTAGTCTCCCTCTTTGAAGGGTCGTATGTGTATTTTTGCTTG
>OX451345.1:41459896-41643955 GCA_949629155.1 Myopa testacea | reverse complement strand
CCCTCTTTTGCCTGTGTAACCTAAAAGAGGGCGGATCACGCCCATATTTGGGTTATTAACGGATAATGCTACTCTATACTCAGGAATGAAATTTTGTTGTCATAACTCAAAAACGAACGCTGATATCACATTTTTACTAAAAAAGAGGCGTGGTCGTGGACCGATTTTGCCCATTTTCAATACCAACCTGCACACCACAAGAAACAATATTTCTGCAAAATTTCATTACGATATCTTTACCGGTTCTCCTGTGATCGTGATTTCAACAGACAGACAGACAGACAGACAGACAGACAGACAGACAGACGGACGGACATGGCTAAATCGACTCAGGAGGTCACGGTGATCAGGAATATATTACTTTTCTATACCTATCGTCTCTATTTCTATGCGTTACACATTTCGTGACAAAGTGAATATACCCTTAACCTTAAGGTGTAGGGTATAAAAACGTACAACAAAGAACACAGTAATAAGGAAACAATACGAGAAACAATAACAACACTCATCAACACAACCAGCCAACCAACCAACCAACCAACCACAGCCACAACTCAGCTCAACTTCAACATTCATGCTGAAACATGAATTAAAATTAACAACAATCGCAGCAGCAACAACAACAACAACAACAATCGAAACAACAACAACCATCGCAAATAAAAAACCATCTCATGTCAGCACTTTTAACTTTTTATGCTTTTAAACATTAATTTTTATTTTTATTTGTATTCATTTTTTAATCTTCGCTCTTTAATCCATTTTTTTTTAATGTGAAAACGAAACAAAAGCATACAAAATTAAGTAGCAAAAAAAGGGGGAAAATCACAAAAAAGGGCATCAAAATAAAAGCGACAAAAATGAGCTACGAAATAAAATTATAATAAAACATCCACGCATTCGTTAAGCTTCTCCATCCGAACGCAGAGCTGCGTGTTCCGGGTTTCCGCCCCTCTCCCTGCCCCTCCCCCTGCTCTATCAGCAACCCTTCCGGTCCATCAGCCTCACTGCTGATTAACTTTATTTATTCTTTTACTTGTGCTCATTTAATTTGCATTTAAATTTCGTTTGTTTAAAATTTCATTTCTTTGACTTTTTTTTCTGGGGGCGAACAATTTTTTAATTTATTAAACTTAATGAAACTTTGAAGGCTTAAAGGAATTTTGAAATTTTATTTTAAAACTTAAGGAAACTGCCACCATAGTAGAGACATTTCAAAAACTTAACAAAATGCGGAAAACTTAACGAAATTCGGAAAACTTAATGAAAGTTTCAAAACTTAACGAAAGTTTAATAACAGAGAAATTTTCAAATTTAATAAAAATTTAGAAACTTGATTTAGAAAATCCGATCGTAGTCTTGAAGGAACTTCAAAAAGCTTACCTACATTTTCAAAACTTGACGAAGTTCTCGAAATTTAAAGAATATTTTAGATATTTAACAAAATTTAAAAAATTTGTTGTTCAAAGTGACTAGCTTCATTATCATCTTCTTGAAATACTCAATACACACCATTTAACAAAAAAAAACGTTGTTCATTGAAGCCAAAAAAATTAAAAAAGCAATAAAAATCAGAGCAAAAGAAGAAGAAAATCAGGGCAATGAAAACATTAATGAAGCAATTAGATGGAAATGAAGGAGAAGAAGAAGAAAATAATTCGGTCGTTTAAAGCGGAGGCCAACAACAACACGCGGCTCGATTGAACGCAATGCGGCCCAATAAAATCGGTGATTTATTGAAATCTGGCGTCGTCAGATCGCCAGAAAACGGAAAAAACATCGGCGATAAATGAAAAAAACCCGGGTTTTATTTTTAGATTTCTTTCAAATACAAATCAATAAAACATGGATAAAAAATCTCTTAAATTTTTTCCCAACTTAAAAAAGCTTCCGATTTTTGTTGATGCATGATTTTTATTATGATTCTTAAAATTATAGACAGCATTAAAAACTTTTTATAGATGTGTTTTAGTATCCATAATTTTTTTGTACTCTCTGAAAGAAAATCTTAAAAAAAGAAGAAGAAGCATTACAACAATAACAACAACCAACCATCAAACAACATAAAATATCACCAGACAAACATCATTAAAAAAAATGAATGCAACAAAAACACATGAATGCGAAATCGTAATCATCAAAAAATTGCGAATCATAAACGTCACCGGCATCGTAAAGTGCGCCTAAACAACTGTCACAACCGTCATTTAAATGCGCCTAAAATTATGCTGCCATCCAAAACAAAGCGGAAACGAAGCGGAGGACATGATGTCGTCCTCGTCACGCCGCCAGACAGATAAAAAAAGACGCGTAGCATGTTTCGATGTCGATGTAGATTTTGTTTTGCCGGATTCTTTCCGGATCACGATGTTCCATGAGGAGACGGAGCAGCAGATGACGGAAGGAGGGATGATGGAGGGGGTGGTGATGGAGGGGGAGATGATGGAGAAGGAGTGGAGGGAGCAGGAAGCAGGAGGGTGCTTTTATTCTAAGACTAAATAATTTAAAAAAAGGCAGCCAGCAGATCGGATCAAATTGATAACTAATGCGTTCAGTGAATGAATACGTGGATATTCAGAGTTACACACACACAGGCACCCACACAGTCACACACACAGGCACCCACACAGACACACACACATACATTCAGTAAAGGCTTTGGATCTGTCCGTTTGTCTGTTTTTTCTGACGTTGAGAGCTCGTTCGTTCACGCTTCTGTTGACTTACTTTTTACGGATTTATTTATACACGCTGTAATCCTTAAAGTCGGCTACAAAACACCGTTATATAAAGCAATGGCCGGAATGTACGCAGGTGTATGTGTGTGTGTGTGTGTTGTTCGTTTGTTGGACTGTATACGAGGGTGATTCACTTTCATGCGCTTAAATAATAAGCTTAAGAAACACTGACTTTGGCTGGATATCTATAGAAGATGTTGTTGTTGTTGTTGTTGTTGCTGTTGCTGTTGTCACCGTCGTTAATGGTTCGTATGGTTGTTTATGTTGTTGTTTTTATTGTTTCATTACCGTCGCTGTTGTTTTTGCCATGTGTATTTTTCCAGTTGATAGCATTTGTTTTCTTTAATGACAGCGTGAAGCAGATAACAATTTTTCGTTGTTGTTGTTGTTGCTTGATGTGTTTTTTTTAAAGCTTCTTATAAAGAATTCCTTTTTACTCGTTAATGCACAGTAACACAAATTGACGAAGACTTTGAATACCGAAAAGAAAATTAAATTTAGGAAATCTTTTCAGATGTGAAAATGTTTGCAGTAAATTCGGAAATATTGCTAAGTTTTTAAAGTTTTGTTAAATTTTCCGAATATTAATTAAATGCCGACATCCTTTTTGAACGTCTTAATTAACGGCTGCAGGCGACACAATTTTATGTGGCTGTAGAACAATTTTAAGGAGTTGTTTTAAGGGAAGCACTCACCCTCCCTTTTCCATAAGGGGAAACATACCCACATCCTTACACTCACATAAGAAACAACCATCCAAACAACATCCGGGTCCAACTTAAGGATAACGGAAGAAAAAACATGTTACGAAGCGTAAGCAAAATAAATGTTCCTCCATTCGTTATGACGACGACAGAGACGCCGACGCCGACGACGACAGGTCGACAGGAGGTGCACAAATTGCTGTCGCTCAACCTTCACTATCAAGTGAAGTGCAGAAAATTCAATCAGGTTAAATTGATTGCTTTCGAGGGTTGCTCGGACGGGCTGCAGCAGGACAACAGCAACAACAACAACAACAACAACAGCTGAAACACCTTCCTTCAGGGATGAGAAAAACAAAGAAAGACAAATCGAAAAACAACAACAACAAGAAACCAGAACAAGACACATTCTTGTTTGCCGTAAAGCTTCGTTAATCTGCTTCGGACTCCGCATCGTTTCTGTTTCTGGTTCCTGGTGCAGCAGCAGCTGCAAGAAGATGATATTTTTTAAGCGCCGTTTTTATTTGACCCGCAGAGAGACGATAAAAAAATGTGCGTTTTCACGCGCCATTTTCTTTGGCTTCTTCCTTTTCTTTTCTTTTCTTTTCTTTACTAATAGTTAGCTTGAGCAGGTAGAAGAAAAGGCGAAGGAGAGAATGAATGGGACGGGAGAATGTTGTTGTTTTTGCATACATCTGCAAATCGATTCGTTAACAAGGATGGGATCTGAATCTGGGACTGGAAAAGAGGATGGAATGATCCCAAATTGACCCTGGAAGTAGTACTGATATTTGAACTGACAGAGACTGGGACTTGACTGGAAGTGAGACTGGAAATGTGACTGAAGATGAGACTGTAAGGCTTTGAAATAGAAGTGGGACTGGAACAGAGAATAGAAGGTGAGAATAGAAGTGATACTGTATATAAGACTGCAAGACTGTGTGCTTGGATTAGAACAGAGGTTGGTAATGAGACTAGGATTGGGACTTCGACGTGAACAGGGCCAGCGATTAACATGGGAACAGTAAGTCTTCGGTTTACTCGTGTTTTAATAAAAAAACAATAAATTAAGGTTCAGTTCCTGAACTCACTTCGAGATCCTCTGATACACTGTTGTTGATGCTCGTAAAAAGGGCTCTTCTACAACATCTCCTTTTTATTCTTCTCCATCTCTTTCTTCGTCCTTTTCTCCTTCTTAAGTAACCCGGTGACCAGGTTGCTTTCACCCTGAATCGCAGTCGAGCTTCATTTAAAAGATTCAAAGAAAAAATCAAATAAAAGCTGAAGGATGAAGTGTGGATCGTGGAAGGGTGGGGGGGAGGGGAGGGTTATTGTAGAGGGGTGAGGAGCTTGCAGGACTATAAAGTTACTCGCTTACTTTTTGTCTTGCAGTAAAAAGTTGTTTTCCTTTTTCTGCACAGTAAAAGCGAGGAATTATTTTTGTGCTTTTGTTGCTTTCTACTCTGGCGACAACCGTAAATTGTTAAATCTAAACACGGACCTCTTTTTTGCCTCTTTACGAGCTCGACCCAGAATCGCTCTGCACTCGGAGAGAAGCATGCTTCGCTCAAGATAAGCGTCGTAAATTTTTACAAGTGCCGAAGAAGGTGAAAAGGCGAACTTTTCATCGTCGCCGTGTTCTGGAAAAACTGAGGAAAAACAGCGAAGAAGCTGATTAAAGGCGACGACAAGCTTCGAGCTGCGAGCTTTCAAATGTGTGACTGGGAAGTGGGATCATAAAATTAAAATAAAATAAAATTTAAATTTGTCCCCAGTAAAAATTGTCAACTAAATTTTTGTCAAGATCAACATTAATTTCGCATTTTAGAAAATATAACCATTGACCTATTTGAGGCGATCCTTTAACAAAACAAGTTGAGGATTTTGGAAATCTCATGAAGAGTAGAAAAGTTATTAGATTTAAAAAAATTCTCATTTTGGCTCAAAGTCTAAAATTACAGAAGCTCTAAATTTTCAAAGAGTTTCAGGAGTTTCCAGATTTTCATAAGATTTTCTTCAAAACTCTAAAGTGTAGCGATCAAAAAAGTCTAGAAGATAACAATAAAAGTTCTACTTAATTTTAAAGCAGATGCTTTGTCTTTAATAAAAATAAAAATTTATTTGAGAACCCACCACGAATACTCCCGATAATGCACTCGTTAGATCAGCGTATTTTCACTCGTTTTTCACTGCTCTTTAGTACTTTAAAGATAACGCAATCTGTTGTAGTCTTTTAGTAGTTTTTTTGAAGTTCAAGTAGCTCTTTAATAAAGACTTCAAGACTTCAAGTAATACATATATACATTATATAGACCCTTCCTTCAGAAGAGAGGGCATATTTTTATAAGGAAGTAAAATAATAAATCTGTGAAAAACCAGTGCGCAAAACAAGATCTTGATAAAGATAAGAATCTTTAATTTAAAAACGCCTCGAAAGGTATAAAAAAGGGCTCCTTTTATCGCCTTACTTTGAGTGTTTCATGAAAAGGAGGTAAAAAACGACAAAAGTAGTCAGTTCAGAGTAACTCTGTCTGTTAGTAGTTTTTCATTTTCTTCTTCTTGTCTTCTTCTTCTTCTTCTTTTCCCTCTCTTATATAAACTGCTTGAAGCTTTTTAATTTAATTCGCTTCAAATTTGAATCTATGCATTTGTATTTTTAACTTTTAATTAAGTACGCTTTTTCTTTTTAACTCTTTTTGAAACTTTGTTGGAGGAAACCAGAGTTTTTTTATAAGTATTTTCTTCCTTGACGTAAGTGTTGAGTGTTGCAATCAACAACAACAACGACGATAATAACTAAAACAGAAATCGTGAAAAAATATCTAAAAATTATTCATTCCGCTCTTTTTTTTTGCTTTCATGTTTCTTATTTCTTTGCGTTTTGTTTCTTAAAGAAAGAGAAGGAAATAGTTTTTGGTTAAACTATGAACAAAAGTTGCAAAAGTGTTAATTTATTTCGTTGGTGCTTCTTTACTTCTTCTTCTTTACTTCTTCCTGCCTCATCATCTTCTGCTTCTTCTTCGTTTGGTGGTTTTGGGTCGCCGCTGCTGTTGTTGTTGTTTTTGTTGTTGTTGTCATACTTAACCTCCTCAAAGTGCAATTAAAATACCACAAGCATTTGATAAACTTTTATAAAAGCCAATAAAAACAGCCTCCTTTAATTTGTCTTAAGTTGGTGATGTTGTTAGTGTTGTTGTTGTTGTTTTTGTTGAGGTTACACTTGCTTCCACCAGCGTTGTAATTAAATTTGTCGTTATCATTGCTGTTGTTGTTGTAATTACAGTCGCTGATGATGGCACACTATAAAGCATGCTATTAAATTTTATTGCTACAACGCAATTAAGCAAATTTTCATTATTTTGTGGCGATGGACTGAATCCATCCCTCCCCCCCCCCCCACATCTGAGTGTCATTTTTGCATGTCATTCAATTCATTGTACAAGTGAGAATGAAGTGGAGAGTGCGTTCAATTAAGATAACCGAAATGACGCATAATTTTGCGAACTCTTCTCTGGAGACTTTTTTAAAAACGAAAGAAAGAAAGCAAAAAAAAACTGTCTGCCTCAGAAAGATTTACAGGGTGTAGCAAGTTTCGCAACAACGTACGAGTATTTTTTAGAATTTTAGTTCATCAGATTTGAGTTTCAGACGCGTCGTGGAATAGAATTCAGAAGACTTGCGATTTCAACCGGTGATTCAACTCTTCTCTCGTCTCTTTTGTGGGCGGGGACACTCCCCTTTTTTAGACTACTCCTTTTTTGTCATAACAACTCAAAGATGAATCGATTCAGTCAATAAATTGATATCGTTTATTGTTTTCACTCACATCGAGTCCACTGAAAGAACCAATCAATTCTTGGAATATACAGTATAAAAGTGGGCAGGTTACGCCTCTTTTAGTGCACTAACCAATGCTTCCACACTCGTAGATGGAAGTGAGTCGCTGTTTTTTAATGCAACTTCTTTTGTAGAGTGAATAGTATAAAATTCTGCAAGTGCCACGCCCATTGGAGCCATATTATTAGTGTCCAATACGTAAAGAGTGGCGTGAAATCATAGAATCAGATTGTAGAGGAAAGTTAAAGTCTCCTGAATGATTTGAAGGATCTGAAACAAGAAGGATCTCGAAAGGGGTCTGAAAGTGGCTTCGAATTTCCATCGCATAACTTCTATAGTGCATTATGTATGCAAATACAACAAAAACAGAATAACAGCAACTGAATAACAACAACAACAACAACAGAATAACAACAACAACAACTGAATAAGGAACGAGGAACATTTTTAATTTAAACTTGTTGCGGTGATGAAAGAGCGTGCTAAAGGGGGGCTTGAGGGGGCTGCAGGACTGAGCTGCGGGGTGGAGGGGGCATTTTTTTGTTCATGCCTTGAAACCTTATTAAAATCGCAATTAGTTCAAGTCACTCATGCATTTGTGACGCATGTATGAAAGGCATGATTTACACATTGTAACCTCATCATTCAAGCTTTTTGCTGGATGACTGTTGATGATGTTTGTCAATGATGATGATGTTGTTTTTTCAATGATGATGGTTATGATGATGATCTTTTTATGGTCATGATGATGATGTTGCCATTTCAATGAATTGTTGTTTTTTCTGTGATTTATTTTTGTGATTATTTTGTTTTTAAATATTTTGTTAGTGATTCTTTTGTGTGTATGTATTATTATATGTGTCCATGTGAGTGTGTGTGTGTTGTTGTTGTTGTAGTGTTTGTGTGTTGTTATGTTGTTTGTTGCTTCATGCTGCGCTTTATGTTGCTCTCCATTCGGTGACGGTTTCTGTGACACACATGAAAACACAAAAAACCTTGTTTGTGTGAAGTTTTTTCCCTGTTTTGTGTTTGTGTTGTTTTGGTGGACGGGCGGGGGGGGGGGGGGGAGGGGGTGCATAGCCACGGAAGAGGCATTCAATGAGGCCCACTTTTCATGTGTGAGTGAGTACTTGAGTATGTTAAAGCAAATGAACTCATTTTGTTGAGTTTCTAGAGAAAAAGTCACACAAAACTGCATACAAGTTGCACAAATGAGAAGCTTGATGATAAGGATGGTGATACTGATGATGATGATGATGTTGACAGATGATGTTGATGGTGATTATGAGGTTGCTGTGGACGTGGATGGGGCAGGATGATGATGTTAATAATTGTGATGATTGTTGATGAAGTTGTGACTTGATTTGGATGAAATGATGATGATAATGCTGGTGATGACGATGATGAGCATGAGATGATCATTATAACGGTGATTCGAATAACGATTATTTAACTGTGATGATTATTATGATATCATTTTCGATAATGATGTGTAATAATGTTGATGATGTTTACTATCATAATTTTAATGTTAATGATGACGATGCACATGATAATCTTCTTGGTGATGTTTTATTTGCGTACAAAATTGAAAACTTTCCCGTTTTACGGAGAACGAAAAAAAAACTGTGGCAGAGTACAGAATAATAAGGATCCGATTAGGATGGGGAAAAAGCGGGGCAACGAAAACAAGAAGTTTTTTAATGAAAATCCTAAGGATGAAGTTGCTGCTGCTGAACAGGAGCAACGGCGACACCAGCAGCAGCTTGTTACTGCCGCGTATGGTTAAAAATCAGAAAAATATGCCTCTCACATGCATTCAAGGATCTCGGAGGGTTGTGTATGTGTGCGTGTGTGTGTGTGTGTGCTTGCGTGACACTGACAGTGATGCAGTGTTATTTATAAATGAAGCACATAAAAACAACTAAAAAACCTGCATAAAAAATATGAAAATAAATTTAAAAAATCTGCTCTTTATTAGCATCAAATGAAGTGTAGTGTGTGTGTTTGAATTCCTTGTATTTAGCACAAGGACAAGAATTCTGCCTCACAGCCACGCACACTAAAGCGCTTTTTTATGTATGAAAATAGAAGTAAATATTTACAAATGTGTGCATGAGTGTGTGCACATGATAAGAGCACTGAAAGGAACAACAACACCAACAAAAATTCGTCTCCCCGATTTTGGAAAACAGTTTCTGGCAACTGTAACTACGATCCATTCATTTATTCAGCAGTAGTTTCGGAGCTTTGAACGAGCTGACTTGCTACCGCATCCCCCCGCTCTGTCGCACACTCTCCCCTCCTCCACCCGCATCTACGCTCTTCTTTCCGCAGAGTTTTCTAACATACATCAATTTTATGCTCCTGTCATACGACCATTTTTCATTTCATCAAAAAAAAGTAGAAAACAAAAAAAAAGCAACAACAAAACGAACGCACTTGAGTAGAAACTTCGTTAAGCGAACGAAAAAACGAACGGGTACGAAAGGCAGAAATGAAGGATTCTGCTTCGGCTGCTGCTAATTTCTCTGCTGCTGCTTTTGCTGTCGTTGCTTCTGCTTACAATATGAAGAGGGACGTAGTACGTGTTGTTGTTGTTGCTGCTTTCTTTATTATTCTTGTTTAGTGTAAGAGTGATGTTGTTGTTGTTGTTCTGTTTTATACCCATTATTGTCAACTGGAGAGACGACGATGATGAGTTGGATATCATAGCGAAATGCAACTTCAATTCCAAGCCAGACAGAGACGGCTACATGAAGAGCATCGTGAACAATGATAGCGGATGAGAGCAATAAATGTAGAAACGGTACACTTGAGTTTCATATGCTTTTTTTATTGATGCGGTGTCTGGTTCTGATCTTATGTGGATGTCATTATTTTTGTTTCATGATTTAAACTTGACTTCAAAGGATTCAAAGTAATGCATCGAGTTGTCTGAAGTTCGACCACAGGTTGTTCGGTTAAACAATTTTAAGTGCTGGATGTCAAGAACACCGAAATATCTAGTAACAGCAACAATTAAAGCCATTTAAATACACGTCTAGTGTGACACCGAATTGAAAACTTGTGTAAACGCACGTTAAAGCGGAGGTGTCAAAACAGGAAACAAGAAACAACAACAACAACAACAGCAACAATAACAACAACAACGGACATCACAAGTTTAGAAGCAAGTGATTTGAAGTGACTCAGCTTGTCACTTGTCGGTGGTGTGTGATGCTGTTAGAAGGGGCAGGGCGGGGAGGGGAGAGAGAAGAGCTGAGGTGAGTTGAGGTGAGTTGAGGTTGTGTGAAATGAACGACGGAAGGCGTGTCAACTGTTTGGGGGCGTTTCACTTGATTGCTGGTCAGCAGGAGTTGCATCAAAAATTTATGCGGCTTTTTGTGGTCAGTGTGTTTGTCTCTCTCTCTCCCCTCTTCCCCTCTCTTTCTCTCTCTCTCACATACGATAAAAGATGCCGCTTAATTCTGCAAGCATTAAATTTGACTCGCTTTTAATCAAATGAAATTGTTTCGATAAGTTATCGTTATGGTTCTTGTTGTTGTTGTTATTATTTATGTTGTTTTCTTCATATGAGAATCGTTGCTCATACCATCCGTGGTACAAACAACCGGTAACATTCTCGGAAATGAATACACACATACACACACATACACACACTGTCACTTGTACATATCAAGTCATAAAATAGCAATTAAAATCATCATAAAGGAATTTTTATAGGATACGATTTTTTGTTTTGGTCTTTTAATTGTTTTTGTTATTATTTTGCATGCTGCGGCTCCTGCTGCTTCCTCTTCTGCTGATTTTATATCACTTGCTTTTGTTGCTGCCACAAACAAAGCCAATTAATTGCATTTCTCATAACAGCTTTTAACGGCAACACAATAAAAACGGAATTCAGTGGAAGGGAGGTCGTGAAACAGTGAGAGAGTGAGAAAGAAGGAGACATCAAAGAAACAAAGGAAATAAAAGTGAAAAATTATGATACAACAAGTAAAGCAACCGCGACGATAAAATAAAAAATTGGAAATTAATTAATGAAACACACACACACACACACACAAGCACACAGCCACTCATCCACATGGATTTCAGGATTCCAGGATTGAGTACTCAAAATGAATCAGTGAATCAGCGAGTGGATGAAAAGGGATTCATTGAGTGCTTCATTCGGTCAGCGAAAACGACTCAACGACGACACTTCGGCACTAGAAACAAAGAACTCGAGATGAATGTCGATCTTTTGTCTCTGTTTGGTGCATCTTCCTTCGCCCAAAAAACAACACTGCTGCCAGCTCTCGTCTACTCGTGATGTTTATCGCCGGACAAGCAGACAGACGAGTCGATGGCAGTGGCGCCACATGAAATAGCAAAACAGCGCTCGTATTGCTGTTCGAGTCATGAACTCGTTTTTCAACGTTGCGTTGTTCAACTTCTTGTTGCTTGTTTTTGCTACCGAAATTTAGAAAGTTTTCTTTAATTATTTTGTTGTTCAACTTATCGACGCAAACTTAAATTGATTGAGAATAACGGACGATTAAAAACGAGAGGAAAATAAAAGGAGTCAATAAAAACGAGTCGAGTCGCAGTTAAGTACGAGTACAGAATTGTTTCTGCTGGCCTCATTCACAGCAGCGACGCCATCGTATTTTTTGTTGGTCAGTGTTTTTATTGTTGTTGTTGCATCAACGAAGACTCGCGTAGGTAAACGAAGAAAAGAAAGGCTTGAACTCGGTTCATTTTATATGAGGTGATGTTTTTTTGCTATTTGCTAGTTGATTGCAGCACGACATAAAATACACGAACACACGTCGTATTTTTGGTGCTTGCAAAAACTTCAAATAAAAAAAACGACAACATGTTTATACGATTGCTTCAGACACTTCGTAAACTGTTCGTCATTTGATGCAGTCGACAGAATGTTATAAAAGAATGTACATTTTATGCTCGTTGTTTCTGTTATCTCTAAAAATATTCTAAACTCGGAATTGTTGTGTCCTGTCAATGCGAACAACTGTCAACAGCGACGGCACTAACAACAACAATGATAACACTAACAACTGCAATGACAAGCAGTAAAGTAGTAAAACTTTTTGCACATAAACAACCGTAATTAAAGTGTACACATCTTCAGTGAGAAGCTCCCCTTTCCACAAAAAAAGGAACAAAAAACAAATGAAAGTGAGCAGATTTGAAGACTCCGACAAAAGTTTCAAAGTTCCACGCCAGCTAAACTAAGAAAAACTTTTGTTTCAGCAACAACACTAGCGGCATGTTGAGCGTATGTTTGTATGCATGTATACACGCTAATTGTGCATTGTATGTGAATATTTTGCGCAGGTGATTCCGCCAGACGGCCACCGAAACCAGCAGCAGCTGTAAAAACACCTGAAAAATTATACGAATGCGAATGCGGCGCTTCTAATTTAAGCGCTCAAACTAATTTGCTGCTTTGGAGCAAACAAACAACAGGATCAAGTTTTCGGTTGTTGTTGCTGCTCAAATGAATGCCGACAACGATGTAAGTAGTTGAAATCCTGTTGCCAAGGATGCTGCAAAAAGTGCCATGTACTGCATTGCGTGTGGTTGTTGTTGTTGTTGTTGTTGTTGTTGGTTGCTTCATCTTTGTGGACACCCGAAAAGAAAATCCGCATGGCTTCTGTTTTTTGTGTTCTTTCGTGTGCTCTTTTAATGAGTTTCCTCCACGCAGTCGAGCGAGTGTCCTTAATTTGAACCACTTGACTTGTTGTGCACTCGTTTGAGGGCAGAAGGAGGGTCGAAGAGGGGCGAAAGGGGCCTGGGAGGTGCCTGGGAGGGCTCACGGGGCGAGCTGAGCTCCGGCATGTGGAAACAATTCGTGATTTAATATAAATTAAGTAATAATTTATTAATATAAGTCATAAATAAGGAAACAAAATAAAAATAAAAAAGAATACGCATTTATTTCAAGTGAAAGTAAGAAAATTAAAAGCGAAGGAAATTCAGTGAAAAACTTGAGAATAGAAGCTCACTTAATTGTTTATTCTTGTAGATTTTTTTTATTTACTTTTTTACTTTTTGCTCTTCGTGTCGCTCACATGTTATGAAACAAGCAAACAGCGTGAGTGATGCCTCCATCGTGTGGGCAAGTGTGACATCGCCCTTCGTACGCAAGGTTGTCTTCAGGCTGCAGTGCCTCAGACTCATTTTCATGTTTAAACACTTAATATTGAATCTTCAGAGACGCATATCAACACACACACACATACACACACAAATTATTAATAATAATAACAACAACAACACTCAATTTGTTATTCTAATACTTAGTAATGGTAGTTGTTGTTGTTTTAGTTGTTGTTGTTGTGTGTCTATTGTATTATATTCTGAAATACATACATGATTCTTTGGCTTGATACTTAAATTAATTTTTAATTTTGTGTGTGTTTTAATTTAAATTAAATACACACACACACACTGTTAACTTCGAAGGTGTGGGTGTGTGTATGTGTGTGTTCTATTATGTTCATTTACGTGGTTTTCTTTGGCTTCATTTAATTAAATTAATGCTAAAATTAAACGATGAGTTATTCTCATAGCAACGCAAAGCATTCTGTTGAAAGATGTTTTAATTTAAAATTCAACGTATGTAGACTGTGAAGACAACAACAACATCAACAACAATAACAGCAGCGAAGTGGGAATCCTGTTCAACACACACAAACACATGCAAACACATACACACACTCCCATGCAAAATGTTAATTAAAAGCACATCGAAATTTAATCGAAATTAATAATGCAACGATTTATTATCCACGCTTAATTATTTATTATTATTAGAGACGAAGACACACACACAAAGTACAGAAAAAAGAGAAGCAAAATTAATTATAATCAAAAAAAAAGTGTTTCAGGTAAATGAAAGTGATTAAAAAATGAATGAAATGAATGCGTTGAGTTGAGTTGAGTATGTGTTGAGTTCAGTTTGTGTTGAGTTTGTGTTGAGTTGTGTTGAGTTGAGTTGAGTTCAGTTTGTGTTGAGTTGGGTTGAATATTTGTTGAGTTTGTGTTGAGTTGAGTTGAGTTCAGTTTGTGTTGAGTTGAGTTAAGTTTCTCTTCAGTTTCGTTCAATTGTGTTGAGTTGAGTTCTTTCGAATTCTTGATTTTGTTGTATTTTAGAATTTTCAAAAATTAAGCGGAACGTTTAATTGGCTGAATGAATTAATTTTTTGTTTTTTTTTTTACTTTTTAATCCTTTTGTTGATATAAAACCTGATTTAAAATAAGTAAAAATACACAACTAAGCAAGCAAAATAAGAAAGCACAATATAATGGTTTAATGATTAAATTAAGTTCACGGTATTTAGTTTTTATTACTAAACAAATTCGATCAGGCAACTAAAATTTCGACGAGAGAGAATCCTTGGTTGTTGTTTCCGGCTGAAGTCCTTGACACACATTCACAGAACCCAATGAAATTTTGAATTCCTTCCCCTCTCTCCCTCTCTCCTTATCTCCTGTCTCTCTCTTTGTTTCTCTGTTTGTCTATTTTATTGTCACTCTTGAGGCCTGTGCCATTTTCTGAAATTGCCAAAAAATTCGAACAGAAACACACAAACACACACATACATACGAGTATATGCACTCATGGATAAACACACACACATACACACACACACTTGGGCAAAAACACGTACACTGTAGCAGCAGTCGTTAAGTTTGCATAACTGAATAAATTAAAATTTCCATTACGTGATCCTCACACGAATACACCGTAAAGTACACAACTAATACACACCCACACACACACAAACTCACACATACACACACTATCACTCATTCAAATACACATAAAAAAGTGTGTTTTTGTTGAATTTTGCATGAATTCGTTTCGATTCCTGATTCGAGTTCGTAACTCGTAGCAGACAACATAAAAAAGTTATTTAAAAAATGGATCAAAATTCAAATTAAAATTAAAAGTGTTCAAATTTTTAAGTTTGGGAAGGATTTGAATTGGTTTTGAGTTGTGTTTGAATTCGAGTTGAGTTCGATTTGAGTTTAAGCTGAATTTAAGTTTCATTTGAGTTGAGTTTCCTTTGAGTTCCTTTTCCCATTCTTTTTTCTTCTCTCCCCTCCCTCCTTCCCCCTTCCCCCCAACGCACTGCATTCGCTTCTGCTGATTCTGCACGTTGCGTTCGTGCTTCTTTTCAGACTTCATTAAATTGGAAAAAATGAGCTCAATATTCAAGCAACACGATTTGACACCCACTCATATTCACACAAACACACACACACTCATTCTTTTTTTACTCACATTCTTTTTTTACCCACTGATTTGTTGCTTCAAATCGAATTTATTTTCATATCCGCTTTATTTTTCCATCATTATTCTTCGTTTAGACTCGTTTAAAGTTGGTTTTTTAACCATTTTATTTTTCATAGAAATGACAAAAAAACCAACACGACTCTTCAAATCGCTGCAGTAGTCGAGAGCTTCCGGTTTCCTGTTGTTCCGTTCTCCTCCTTTTTCGTTGCTTTAGTAATGAATTCAATTTAAATTGAAATAATCACAAACACACAGACAAACAGACACACACACAAACACTGCTTATATATTCACATGTACTATATACAGCTTTAAATTCATTACTTGATTTTCTGGCACCTTTTTTGACACCCTTTTTTGACTCCTTTTTTGGCACATTTTGTTGGCTTCTTTCTTGCTTCTTGCTCATTATTTTTGCGCATACTTTTGCGAAGAAGAGGGAGAAAAAGAAAACGAAAATTAAAACGAAACCTAAAATAGTCGCAGTCGCGTGTTAAACTCAGGAAAATTAATTCAATTCGCTGGAATTTCATCGAAGGATTTTGACAGATAGTCAAACTTATTTTCCAGGCTGTCGAAAGGGAGCAAAATCGCTCCTTTTTGGCCGCAGGATTAAAAATAATTTGATTTCCAGTTCAGTTGGGATTCTTTTCTGCTGATCGGAAGTAATTTTCTCAGAAATGAAACCTTAAAGAAAATTTAATGGTTGTATTTTGTGTCTGCGTGTTCGTTTTATAATAAAGCAACTCGTTTCTTTATTGATATCGAATTCGGAGTGCAAAATGTGAATAATTGAGTGTCTTTGTAAGAAGAATGGGTAAATTAGTGACTCAATGAGTGGGTGACTGAGTGAGTGTTGCTGTGAGTGAGTGAAGTTTGGTTGTGAGTTGATCTTGTTTTTGTATTTATTGCTTTTCAGTTGATGACTTCAGGACGATTTGCAGTGACTCGGCCGCCTCCTCTGCCCTTTTTACAGACTGTATACAGACCATGATATTGACCAATATAGACATGGGTATTTCAGATCCCGACACCTTCTTCGCCTTTCACCCGAACAGCTTTCAAGAGCTTTCCTACTCAACTTCTTCAAACGTTTCCCTCATCAACCACCACCACCTCCTTCTTCTCCTCCCCCTCCTCCTCATCTTGCACTCCTCTTTAAAAATGATTTTTGCCATTTTTCATTTTCTCATTAAAACTTCCACAAAGCGGAGAAAAAAACAAACAAACAACGGAACCAAATAAACGCCAACCGAAGTCAGAACAAAACGTGGCCAAAACAAAAGAGTAATAAAAATAAAAACAACAAAAACAACGGCTCCAAATGAAAAATCATTAACTGCAAACATTTTAATTTATACGAATGAATGCCAAAGCGAAGAGAAGCGAAAAAGGAAGGAACAACGATGATGCAAGCGCAGAATGGAACAATGAAGCGTTGCCGGACCGACGGAATGCCGGACCAACAAAAAGGAAAAAAACACGACATAAAGAAGCAATAAATTCAAATAAAAAGTGAAAAAAAGCAACCACAAGAATTATAATCATAATAGCAATAATATTAGCAATAAAAATATTAATATTAAAAATAATACAATAACAAGTAAAATAATAATAATAATAAAACAACAATAATAATAATAACAACAACAATTAATTACAAGTTCATTTATGAAATGAAATGAATGAGTAATTCTAGTAAAAATCATACTTTTAATGAAATTCATTATTTTATAGAGTTTACAATGAATTCCATAATTTATGAAATTTAAATGAAGAATGAATGATAATTTTTATAGCATTCATAATCTCGATAAATTCCAAATCTTAACAAAAGCATTTCGAATGCACGGAATGACTGAGTTCCGTGTTCGTAGTGCCGTAGTACCTGGTCGTTGTGCCCGCGTCCCCTTTCGCCCCGCCCCCCGAATGCTCCTCACTTATTTAGTCTCCTTGCTGAGCGTGATGTTCTCGCAGATTCCGAGAGAGCGAAAGGGACGGCGAGAGCCGCAAATTTATTCAAAGTCAGAGCAAAGAGCGTAATTCTAAAAGCTTCGTGCTTGGATTCATGCGTGTGTGAGTGGGTGTCGGTATTGCGTGTGTGTGTGTGTGTTTGTCTCAGTGTTGCACAGCTGTTAGTTGCAAGCGATATTTTAATTACTTCAATTTGCTTGGAACGATGTTGATGATGCATGCATTCAAATGTTCTGGGATACACGAGCGTATGTACGTGTGTTGGTGTGTGCGTGTGTAAGTGTATGAGTGTGTGCTGGTGTGTGTGTGTGCAAATTATTATTCAGCACATTAGGCACTTGTAATTAGTTCCACTGCTCGGTCGGCAGTCAATATTTGAACTCGCTTTGATTCAGCTACGTTTTGATTGCTTCTTCGCCCAACTCTGCAGCGGCTTCAAGGAGCGTCGCTTTCGAGGAGGGGGGGGAATACTACTCTACTCTACTTTCCTCTGTTTCTCTTCTTCTTCTTCTTCTTCTTGATTTTAGAGTCAATAAAAAAGTACACCAACAACATCGACAAATAAAATCCTTAATCGAGTCAGTCTGAAGAAATTTGATTTGAAAAGCAATAAAAGCAACAGCAAACATCGCTGATAGCAGAAGCAGTTATTTTTTATTCCTTTCTTGAAAGGAGCGATTTTATAATACAAACACAGGCACACAGGCAAACACAGCCACGCGTGCGGACAGTAATAAATACAACACAACAAAACAGAACAAACGAAAAACAACAACCAAAGAATTAAGAATAACAACACATTTATTATAGATAACAATAACAATAACAACAACAACAACAAAAACAGCACCACTGTAACTGAGGTGAAGAACAACAGCCACCCAGCAGCAACAACAACATACAGAAGAACAACAACACGATAACATGACAACTTTCGGCAATGCTTCGGCTCCGCAACAGAATCGATTTCGTGTTTTTCTAGCGATTCATTCAATTCGTGTTTCTCTCTTTACACGCACAAGAAATGAGTTTCTCTTCTGATTTAATTAGATAAACTTTAATTACACAAACTTTAAATACATAACTATTACAATACAGTAAATATTTTAATAAATTTAATGATCAAATGATAGCGTATTTATTTTAAAGTTTTCGTTTTTCCTCTTTCTTTACTACAGATGTGCCGCGTCTGTCTGTTGGCCTCGAGAGTGTTAAACAAAGCGAACAACAGCAACAACAACAGCCTGAAGACTGCTTTTTTGCTGTGTTGTTGTAGCTGATGCGGCACAAGCTACACGCGTCACGGCAGTCAGAAGGACGTTCGAGTGGAAGCAGAAGAAGCATCAGCAGCAAGCAGCGCAGGAAACAAGCCCAGGAGCCGGCGGCAAAATTGAGCATACAGGAAACAGTAGGAGAAAAGGAAGAAGAAGAAGAAGAAAGTAAATAGGAAGGACAGAAACAGAAAGAGCAGCAGCAGAGGAAGAGAAGAGTACTTCTGAATGCGCCTAAAAGCAGGCACCACAAAATGTGCTTCATGACGATTGTCCAAAAGAGGCATTTAAATTTGACAACAACAACAACAGCGAGGAAAATTCTTGTAACGTTTATAAATAGCAGCAACGCAAACAAGTAACAAGTGACGTCACATACACCAAAGCTACAGACACACACACACACACAAAAAAGCACTCATCAGCGCCAGTGTCTGGTGGCTGTTGTTGTTGCTTATAGTGGTGGTGGCCATCTTTTGGTTGCTGTTGTATTTGTTGATAAATGCAAAACTTCAACGTATGAAAAGAACGCCGTCGACGAAGAACACAGCGACAGAGCAGCAGCAGCCGAGCAGCAGAGTCACAACAACAAACCACGACTTTTTTCTGACTCTATTTTGTGTCATTTGCTGGTGTTTTTAGCTACTCAACAGTAACAACAACAACAACAACGAAACGAAAGCAGCATCATCTCGAGTTGCGTGAAGGACGATCGCTCTCTTCCACAAGCAGTTGTTGTTGTTTTCCGTGTTGCCCTGTGTTGTGTTTTGTGTCGTGTCTTTTAGCTGCTCAACAACATTTTTGTCTTTCATTGAATTCATGAGAGAAAAACTCGAGTGGTGACTCTTGAAGCGAACTTAAAGTGGACAACAAGCGGAGAAACAGCAACAGAGAGCGAGAGAGAGACAGATAGACGACACACTATATTGGGTCAAGAAGAGGAATGAACAGAAAAATTAATAAACAAATTAAACCAAAATTAATACAAAATTGAAATCAATTTTAATCTGATGAAAGAGTTAAAGCAAGAAAAAGATTGAAGAACAATAAATATTAAAATTAAGATTACACTCGAGCTCACTCAAGATAAAAAACAAAAAGAAAACAAGGTTCTTCAATAAAATGTTAATCGTTAATAATAAAAATCGCAAAAAATATAAAATATTGCAAAATTCTGTGAAAAAACAATAGAAACATCAACAACTAATATATATAAAGTTGCATACATCGATAAAAAGTATAGAAAAGTTGTTATAAAATTGAGATAAGAAAATTACTGATGGTTTGTTCAAAGAGTTGACCAAAAGATTGACCAAAAAATTAGACTAAAGAAGAACTGTTGGAAAATCTGATGAAAAATTAGACTAAAAAAGTGATTAAAATTAAATAAAAACAACTATTAAAGAAAAATTCAAATAAAAACAAAAGGAACGAATTTTTCAAAAAATATAAAATAGCAACAACAACAACAACAACGACAACGACATTCAAAGCACAATAAAACTCGATCGCAATTTGAACGCAGCAGGAGTGGTTCTTGAAACTGCCACGCCTCTTTCGTAATAGTAACGGCGATCATAATAATCATGTTGGCAATACGATATGTAAATCTGTTGGCAACAACAACAGCAACAACAACATCAATGAGAAGATGGCGCAGAAGAAGACGAGGAAGTCAGAGAACAGCAACCGTTCATCAGCAGCAGCTGATGTTGTTGTTGTTGTTGTATTTAATAACAAGCGTTGGCGGTGGCAATAACAACAATAATAACAACAACAACGTAGTTAGCAATTTTAGTACAAGCAGCGGCGGCGGCGGCGGTGGCGTTGTTGTTGTAAAAACTCGCATCTCAACTGGCAGCTCGTCGGATTCAATTGAAGCCGAAGCAGAAGCAGCAGCGTCACAAGCAACATCAACATCCGCGATATCGTCGCCTTCATCATCGTCCTCATCCATATCGTCATCGCCTCCATCGTCGTCGTCTTTGTTTGGATCAGCAGCAGCTTCATCGACATCTTCGTTGGCCGCACTCTCGCTAACCGGAAGTAGTGCATCATCCGCTTCTGTCTTCTCCTTTCAATCATCCAGTTCGGGTTCCAACACGCGCAACAACCGTCAGGGCGGCAGCAGCGGCAGTAGTAACAACAACAACAACAACAGTCAAAACTATCACCCACCCGCTCAGCTGACATCGCGGATCATTCACACGCGCAACGGCGCCATCTCGGGGCTGATAACGCAGTTGGACGGCCGTCATCTGGACCCGGTGGAGGCGTACCGCGGCATCCCCTACGCATCCCCGCCAGTGGGCAATCTGCGCTTCATGCCGCCCGTGTCAGCGGCGATGTGGTCGGGCGTCAAGAAGGCCGAGCGGTAAGTCGAAAGGGGGGAGGAGGGGGGGGGTGGCTCTGAGAGGGGGGCCCACCAACGCGAGATAAGATTTTAATATACAATGTTTTTTATTCAATTATTTTTTTCGTTATTATTTTGCAATACAGCGAAGAAGGTTACAAAAAGTAAATTAAATTGAAAAAGTTTCCAGGATGCTCCACTTAAGTTATCATCGCCGTTAGGATGTTGTTAGCCTTGTTGTTGTTTTTTTGTTGTTACTGCTGTCATGTGTGGAAACTTTCTCTGTGAGTTTTTTTGCCGTTTGTGTAGCTTTTCAAATTGTTTTTTCCTTTTTTTGTACATCAGTTTTTCAGTGTAACTTTGAAGTCATTGCTAATTGCTTAAAATTCACAAAATATGAGCTGTTGTTGTTGTTTTTGTTATGTTCTAAATATTGTTTTATTGCTGAAGTTATATTATAACTATATTAATTATGTTCCAATTATTTTAGCTTCTTGAAATTTCGACATTTGTGGAAATTTGTTTTGAAATTAAATTGGATGTTGTTTATACAAATTTACTTTCCTTGAATGAATGAGTGACTGAATGAGTGATGGAGTGAGAGGAATGAATATGATTTTGGGAATTAAAAATAGAATTTTGAAATTTCGGAACTTGGAATTCTTTTATTTTGTCCACTTCTTTAGTAATTTTGACTTTTAACAGAAACTTACTAATAGAAGAGACATTTTAGAGCAAGGACATCAACAACTTTCAGCTCTCATTCGCACATCTAAATAATTATTATGATCATCAGCACTTTCATCAAACGCACGCCTCTCTGCCCTCCCTCTCTCTCTCTCTCTTCCTCTCGTCGTTGCTCTCTTCAACTGAATCCATCCATAAATCCTCTTAGCGGCTCTGCTCTGTGCCTCGTGGAAACGCATTTGAAGCGCTGTTCTACTTTCTACAAGAAGTTTTTGTTGTTGCTGGCTGGATGCACAACATGTCTGTCATTCACAATATTTTCATTTCGCAACATTTTAATTTAGCAGCGGAAAATCCGGGGACTGAAAATAAGTCGACCCACAAGACTTCCTAATAAACCAGGCGGCAAACGAAGCACGTCGCTCCTCTGCTTCACCGCTTCTCTGCTTCACCGCTTCTCTGATTTCCACCGACGACATGCTCTGGTTTCCTTTTAATATAAACCGGAGAAATACTCGCATCTCCGGAGTGTCTGTGAAACGCAGAGAAACGCAAGTGAAGAAGTGATACTTGCTGATGATGGCGATGATAATGAAGTTTTAATAAACAAGCAGCTGGGAAGGATCAACAACAACAGAAACAGCAACAACAATAACAAGAATATAGAGAAATAAAATACAAAATAAAAGCCGAAGTTAGACGTTTCATAGTCTTTTAGATTTCTCCAGTTAAATTTAGCTTTAAATCTTACTGTAATTTATTCATTTATTAATTAGTATATGGTACTAATTAATCCATAGTTTTAGCTTTTTTATTTCGCATTCATTTTAATTTTGAAGGTATATTTTAATTTTTTGGTTCCTTCTCAAATTTTATTCATCATTTAATTTCTGTCGTCACCACATCTAATAATTTAAGTTTTAATAGCTTCTGAGAGGTTTTTAATTCATCTTCTTAATCTGTTTCTTCTTCTTCTTCTTCTACTTCTTCTTCACCTTCACCTTTTTACACGAATATCCTTTGTAATCGCCTACGGATTCCTCTGTTTGTCTGAAGTAAGCTTCGCTGGTTAGCCTCTGGAGTCTACAGAAGCACGCACCTCTCACGCCCATTGAGACCTCCCAGAGTGACACCGCTTCATTCTGAGGCTCCCCTTCCCCGAACCTCGTTACCAGCCTTAGCATCGTAGTTCACCTGCCTCCATCGCATGTCCTCATTAATATTTTTGAAGTGTCAGCATTGTTTGCGTGTCCTTTCAGGTTCAGGTCCACCCTGCCACTCCTCCCTTCCTCCCTCCCACGGCGCCATTATACTCCCCGTGGATGCCACTTCCTGCTGCGAGTGGTGTGGCTTGGCTCTTGAGCAGTGAAATTAAATAAAATCCAATATAAAATGATTTTCCTCACGTTTCTTCGTCATCCACCGTCCTGCGAACGTTCAGAGAGAAGGGGGGGGGGGGGGGTCCGAGGGGTTCAGAGTGCTTCAGAGTGATTTCGCAAGATGAAGCATTTTTCGTAATGCTTCTTACTTTGAAGTAGGTGGCAACCACGACAGCGGCTTTCCCCCAAGAGAGCTGACAGATGGGGGCTTTGATGGTGGGGATATGAAAGGTTTTAATAATGGGGAAGTAATTATTAAATGGATTTTCCGCGCCGCCTTCGCATTGTTTAAGCGCGCTTGACAGATACTCGGTGCTGCCATTTTGCGGCAGGCTCTAACAGAGCGTTCCCAGGATTCCGTTGATGTCCTGGCCGTGTCATTTCTTCGAGCCACATCGGAGTGCATATATAAAAGGTGTGCTTTCCATCCATTCCTTCAATCCATTTGTTTACTTAGGACAACCTGCGATATTGAATTTTCGAGGGTGGTGTGATGAGTGACGTTCTAAGGACGAGACATAAAATTAAATAAAATGTTACTCCGCAGCCCACGAGAACTGCGACGTGCATCTGTTTGTAGACGAAAACCCATCATTTTTCAGTCTGAACATCAAAGCAGGCAGACTGCTCGTTAGACTGACTGACAGATTAATTGATTGGTGGATGGATTGATTGATCGACTCGTTACTCAGGCGATTTAAAGACGATTTTTTGCTGCTTTCTATTTTTAGAACATTCTAATATTGACGTTCTTTTTTGTTTATTTGCCTTCGTTCATCGCAGGTGATAAAAAGGTCTTTCGTTCACACTTTGGCCACATTTATGGTTATTTTATTAGGATCGTTTCCTGATCAAGTGTTATTTGAGCACCTCGTCGTGCTGCTTCCCGAATCAGGGAAGCCTTTAAAATGATTGAACCATGCAGCAGGAGCCATTCGAGGATGACAAACTTAAGTGCCACCATCTGTGTGTAGGTAGGTAGCCAAGGTAACGGTTTACCTTCCTCTCCTTCACCCTGTTCATGGCTTTTATGCATTTTTGATGGCTGCCACTCTCTCGCGCTCTTGCAGCTTCTCTCACACTGAGTTAAAATTTTATGACGTCTCAAGATTTTCGATTCTTTTGTCTCAATCGTGGACCGCACTTAAATTCGATGTAGTTCGAGAAATTTCATAAAAATTTCAAAAATTTAACGCTAGTAACAAACATTCTTCACTGTTTTCCGTACAGATTCGGTCCGGTCTGCCCGCAGCGTCTGCCCGACATCGCCAACGAGACGGCGGCCTTGGAACGCATGCCGAGGGGTCGGCTCGAGTACCTGAAGCGGCTGCTGCCCCATCTGAAAAACCAGTCGGAGGACTGTCTGTATCTCAATATTTATGTACCGATCCAAGGTAAGTCGGCAATAAGCCTAAATAAACAAACAAAAAATCGTGCTGAAAATATAACATTGAACATAAATTATTATTATTCAACATCTCAGGAGAAATAAAAAAATACCCAAAAAAAAAAAAGAAGAAATCCCCAAGAAAGTCTGAAGGATCTTTCAAGGAAGGACTCTCGCTTTATTTATTGTTTTTATTGTAGTTGTTTATTTGACACATTCGAATGTCCAACATGAACTTGATTCCTTGATTCCAAGTTCGGCTTCGAAACCTTACAAAAGTTGAATACGAATTAAATTAAATCTTAAAAAACGCCAACAACTAATAAAACTCAATCTCAGATGTTTTCATTGGGTAGGAAAATTAATTCAACCCGAATTAATTATCTCTCAACTGAAGAATTCGGTGAAAATTCATACCAAATCAAAAAGAAAACGCTGCTGCTCGAATTAAACTTTATAAATGGGTTCAATTAAGTTCCATTCATTTCAAAGCGAAAAGGAAAAGCAGCGAAAATGAATTTAATAAAAATAAATAACGAAATCAAAGGAAAACATCGCGACTTGGAGCAAAAACCCTACACTCAGAAAAAAGGATGGAAACATTGAAAGAAAGATTATTTTCTGTACTTTTTGTTTTCTTATAAAAGAAAAATATTGCAAAAGCTTAGTTAAAAAAATTATATATTCTAGAAATCATAGATACAGAATTTGTTTATATTCCGATTCAGTTTGAATGTTATAATCTGCGATAATCGCAGCTTTTTTGTTTTTGTGTACGAGTAGAAAATCTCTCAGTTTTTCGGCGAAATTTTCACTTCATTTTTCTGAGAGAAGCGGAAAAAATGTTGCTGCAAATCAACAGCTGGTGCTGGTAACTAATTTAATGAGGTAACGTGAGCGCAATAAAGCTGAAGTTGAAGTGAAGCGTGAACTCATAAAATGATTGGATTTAAATTCGAAGCAGGAAACTCGAGAAATAAAATAAAATTAATTCCAAATAAAGCATTGTACCTGATTTAGATCAATTAATCGAGGAAGCCCGGAAGGAGAAAACGAGGGAGGGTCAGAGGGTGTGAGAGAAAAACCTTTAATTTTGTCCTTAAAAAAATGAGTATGCAACGAATACTCAAAACTCCGACATTTAAAAATTTCTTTAAGGTTTCAAAATTGCATTTAATTTTATGGTTTTTTAGTTAAGAAGTTTCGTTAAAATTTTGAAACTTTATTCAGTTTTAAAAATTTTGTCCAGTTGTTGAAATATTGTTAATTTTGTTAAATCTGTGATTTTTTTTCTAACCGAGTCTGATTGTATTCAAAGTTGTCCTTCTTTAAATCCTCCCCCTTCTGCAATCGCTCAATAAAATTTGACAGTTCTAATTTATAGTGCTTCGTTTTTTTGCTCGCGACAACAATAATTTCGATTAACTGTTCCCAACTTCATTGTGTACGGTTTTTTCACCCTTGTTGCTCGATGAACCATAAATTATTATTTATAGCTTTTTTGGTGCAAATAAAAATCCATTCAATCGCCAAAAAAGACAAACAACACAAAAAATAAACAAAAAAGGGCAAATAATTCTGTACAAATAAAAACCAACCGTGATGACAGCTACGCAGGACCACTTCGAGGCTTGTCGTCTAGGGTTGCTGTGGTACCATCATAAGTTTGGCTGTAAATCGTTGGTTGTTGTTGTTTATTCGTTGTTTCCACATCCTGGAAAACTGTTATAGCATACTTTTAGGCTATTAATTCGTAATATTATCTAGACGCTGATAAAACTAACCGTGGCACCTCAGCTACTAATCGGATGTTTGGACAGGACGAAGAAATTTATATCTTTTGCAGTAGATCCTTGTCGGCAGCTCGGTTGAAATGAGAGAGAGAGAGACAAGAAATAGAGAGAATGAAAGAGTGTGAGAGAGAGACGGACGGACAGATGTGTTGTTTCGTCTTGTAGGTGTTTCTTTGGCTCTTTTTTATAATATTTTTGCTCTAATTCCTAGTTTTTGCTAAGATACCCTACATTCGGGGTATGTCGAGGATACTCTACATATATTTAGACCGTAGTAAAGTTGGAAGAGTCTTTTCTTTTTCTATTTATTAAATCCGTCAGAAACCCAGAAATGGAGAGAAAGAAATCTCCACTCAAATCTTCTTAATGATTTGAATACATGATTCTACATCTTTGAGTGAATGTGGATTCAAATTGAACAGGAGACACGCCTACTTTCTACAAACAGTCTCGAGTATTTCTTGCCTAGGAATATTTTTTTTTGGGAGGGGGGTGTTGGTGGATCTCTAAAATCTGAGGATTAATAAGTTGTAAGTGATAAGTTCAGAGGAAAAGATGTGGAAGGTTCGTGGATGATATTTACAACCTGCCCTGGATTCATTAGGGTGTATAGGGTATGTCGAACATACCGATATATTTCCTTCCTCTTTAGATATGTTCTCAACTGCTTCTAAGCTGTTGAAAGATAAAACTGAGACAGACGACTGAAGGATAGAGTGAGAGAGAAGTGAAGAGACGAGTGGAGAGGTGACCTTGTTTATAGCTGCTGCTTATCATCCAGGACGAGCTGGAAATGTTGCACGATTAAACACGAGTTGCGGTGTTGGATGGTTTGTTTATCTTATAGTTGTTGTTTTTTTGTGCTGTAGTCTCGTACTTTTTTTAGACGCAATAATTCCTGGTTATGTGATTTTTTTAGGCTGTCATAATTCGCAATCTTAAATGTTTCCATTTGATTTACTTTCTTGAGTAAAGTAACCCTGTAGGGCAACAACAAGGAGCAAGATAAAGAAGATGAACTAATTTATCTATCAAGCTGAATACAGTTAACAACCATTTTGAATTTGGTTGTTGAATATGAAGTCAATATCGAATATGTTCTTTACCAGGACTTCTTTTTTATACTCGATAATTGCATGTTAAAAAATCCTTTATATATATACGTATGTATATACCTTAAGATATCCTTTATAATTGTCTTGAGATGCTATACAGATTCTTATCCTAAATAAGATTTTAGCTAATTTTTTAGAGTTTCTCTTTCTTTTCTCGCTTTCAAGGATATTTTCTAAGATTTTTATATTTTTTTTAGAGTGGTGAGTTATGTGAAGGACACTAACACAAGTCACCTGAGAGTGTATTTCAATTTCTTGTTGTTGCTTTTATTCTTAGATTGAAAATTTGTTCGCTTGAGTATATGAAGCTCCATTCCTAAATCTCCAAAAAAAGATCCTCCTTTGCTAAGAATCGGGTTATCACTGCTTCCCTCTCAACCCATCTTTCTAAAATTTCTATCCATGAATTTATACCAAAAGATAAACATTTTCCCCCAAAAAAAGGTAAGCAATGGAGTACGTTCCATGTACGTCCATGTAAACTGAATATTTATGGTTATGGATCCAAGTCCAACCGAATCAGGTTGGTGTTTTGTTTTGTTTTATGTACCGTTGATTAAGAAATACTCTTGAGCTAGAAATACTTTCGTATCTTCGTTCGACTGAGGAACTAATCGAGTTCGAAGAGAGGCGACAAGAAGAGATGAGCTGAGAAAAGAAGGAAAGAGAACTGAAACTGTGTAGGAAATGAAGGAAATTGAAGAGTTGGTTCTTGGATGGTGGCTCGATCCGAAATGGTTTGAATTCCCTTAAAAAGCAAACGATTTATGCTCCGGTGCGTAATGAGTTTGAAAGATGTGAGTAGAAAGGAAAAACACACAAGAGCAACAACACGGAGATGATTGGAAGGATAGAAACGAGGTTGTACACGTATTTGTGTTGGAGGGAAGGAGGAAGTGAATGAGTGAGTGATGTATGGATACCCGTACGAAGTGATGAATGTGAATAGATAGAAATTGAAGTTGAAAGAAGAGTAGAACATGTTTTCCTCAACTATGTACATATGTAGATGAAGGTAATTACATTAACGAAGAGAACAATTTTAAGTGAAATGGAAATATCAAAGCTTCACAAATACAAAATGTCAAATATCAACAGTTTATCTCTAATGAATCGAAGTGATTCCGGATTTATCGTGTGTAACCTCTAAATGAATCACTTGAAAATGTGTATTTTTTACAATAATATTCTTAAGAATATTAAATTTCTATTTTAATTAAGGGAATGATTCTTTCTTCGAAAATCTGAAATTGAACCAAGTCGCTTGAGAGAACAAACAACGTTGCAATAAAAAGTGACAAAAGACATTCCACGGTATTTAATTTATTCACCCTTATTTTTATGAGGTGAATGAAAAACCAAATCCAAATCCAACCGCGCACCACCCAATCCGAGCATCTTTCTTTTGTGGTTAAATTACCGGAGTATCAAATAATGACGTCAAGCAAATAATAAGATTCATTTCAGGAGTCAACGGGGGCTACGGATCCCCATGCCATGTAAATTCAGCCCACATTTGAGCTTCTTTTGCTGAGCTATTTTCTGTAACAGTTCTGACAGTTAATTGAATTGACAACCGAGCTCATAGCAGGTTAAATAACACGTCAAATTGCTATAAATTTAACATCCCAATGATTAAATTAGGTCGGATATAATTTAAATGAAGTCGAAGAGATTTCGAAAGTAGGTACGAAATGATATGAGAATTTATGCTAGAGAAGGGAGGAATGGGAGGGAAAGGAAAAGGAGGAAAATAGGGAAAAGGGGCGGTAGAGAAGAGAAGGAGAAGAATTGCATATCATAGATAGTTTTAGTATGTAAAATAATAGGAAAGCTAATAATAGGCTATGTAATGGTTATGATAATGCTAGGTTGGATGTGGTAATATATGTACATATATAGTCAATTAATAGATAATATTATACGTAATGGAACCTGAAGTAGATTAAAGTACTGTAGATTAAGGCAACATTTAAAATGATAAAAGTATTGAGATTATGGGATGGGATTTAATGCAATGGGATGGGAAATAATACGATATTTTAGATAAGCAGTTATAGAGTAGAGTAGATGCACATAGAGTGAATGTAGAGTAGATGCAGATAAAATAGTGTAGATAGAAATTGAGTGGAAAAAGAGTAATAGTTGAGTAGCTTTCGAAGAGTGAAATATGCTCATAGAGAAGACTATCTGTCAGTCGTAGATTTGTTGACTGAATATCGGTCCGTGAAGTACATGTTGGTCATGTGTCTGTTGGTTGTATATCCGTCGATTGTTTTTGTATGTCTGTATGTCTATGTCGATCGTGTCTATTGGTTGTGAATCTTCCGGCTCTGTATCTGTCGGTTGAGTATATAGGGGTATCTGTCGAAAAAGAGGAAATATAAAATAATAAAAATAATAAAAATTAAAGAAATTAAAATCATATACAACCGTTTCGGGGACCTGGTAGAAACACGCTATAAAACGTGAGGTTTCTTGAATGATTAAAGGCATCAGTAAATACTTCAGACATAAATTCTCATCCTTCACAGGAAGAATCCACCAAAAAGTGAGCAAATAATTTCTACCCTCGAGGATAGTGACGGATACAAACAGGAAATCGCTTAAGAAGCAGCTGCATACGTCCGCCCATCCACCCTATCCATACGGCAGAAGGGCGGGGTGGGGGGCGGGGTATATGAGGCAGCAGCAACACCAGCTCTCATCCGCTCGTTCGCAGTGCTCTGCTATTTGCACCGTCTTCGAGTGTGTTTATCTTTCAGTGTGCCACGGCGACTTGCTCTCTTCCCTGCCTGTCTGTATGTTGGTCTGTCGTTCTGTTTGTCGTTTGAGAATACGTCCGTCTGTCTGTCATTTTGTCGATCCATCTGTTGCTTCGCTTCGTCGTGTGTGCTTCTTAATTTTCATTCTTATCTATCGTACAACGCATGAATGTTAAAGTCAAACCATGGAAACCCATAGCATCAGCAACATCGTCTTCATGTCATCGTTATCCTCTTTGTTGGCACTGTTGGCGGCATATCGACTTCACCTGATCCAAGTCAGAACCCTCATCTTCCTCAACCGCACTCCTCAACTCCTACTGTTTTGTACATCCTCGTGTTCGGCGTCCGTGTTCCAACGTTTCGTCCTCCCAACATCGTTGTCATGATTGTTGTCCGTGGTAACAATGTATTGATGACATTTCCGGCAACAGGAACAGAGACCGACTTCATAAACTAGAAATTTATAGAGAATTTTTTCATTGCACTGAACTTGACATCAAAGTATTTACTCAGAGTGACTTCTAACACAGAGTATATTGAGTATAGTATAGAGTAGAGTGCAAAAAGAGACGCTTAAACTTATTGAAGCGGAATATAGATATGTATATTCTATTAATGTATGTGTATATCTACTAGTTTCTATAAATATTATCTATTATCTAAAGGTCTATATTATTTATATATCTTGTGTATGTATTTTTAACTTTATTCTTTATATCTGTAGATATCGTATTATCGTATAATGTAGATACAAGGGTCCATTCCTATCTGTAGATAAGAAACCATAGAATAAGAAAGAATATCTTATAATATCAGATATTCTTTCGAGAATCTAAAAATGTATAAAAAATACAACATTTTTCATAATTTCAAAATTTATACCATAATATCTCTACATTTTTCCCACAATTTCTCTATTGATTTTGCCTCATGGGAAATAAGAAGAAGAAGAGAAGAAGATTCACAGATTCACGTCTTATTTAATTTTTTCTCTTCATTTTAAGCTTCTTTTTTAAACTGGGATGACTTAAAATTTACGAATAGAAAGAAAAAATGCTCAAAACGATGCACAAAATTTTATGGTCGAACGTCATCCACGTTGTTAAAAGATAATACGTTGAGATCCTTTCGACAAATTGTGCATATTTTTTAAGCATGCACATCTATACACACATTGACATACGCACACATACATTCATACACACTCATGCACACATATACATACATACATATGTGTACATGAGTAGCAAGAGTTATCCTCTTATAAACTTTTAAAGCTTCCTTTGAAGTCTGCACTGCTCAGTGTTTCAGTATCTGTACGTGACACAAGAAGAAAGAAGTTATAAAAGATAAAATTAAAAAGATGACACAAAAACTAGTTGAAAGCTTGGCTTTTCAAACTTTACTTTATTTTGGCTTTGTTCTAGCAGAATATAAAAAGAAACAAGGAAAAAATCTGTGACCCAATGAAGCGAAGTTCGATGAAGCTGAGAAAAATTGTGATATAAAATGATGCTGTTAAGAAGAAGAAGAAGAAGAAAAAACCACTAGATTATAGCCGATTTATTAACACACACACACACACACATGCATATAATTCGATTATTATACAAACAGTGATCTTTTTTGGGATTTTAAAAATGTAGAGAATATTTGAAATTTTTATGAATGATGATGATTTTCATTGAAAAGGATTCATTAAAGCAGCTAAAGAGTGGAACCGATCTCCTTCTTCTACTCTTCTCTTTAATTTGCAGCCAATAAATATTAGATTTTCATGTACTTCGTAAGAAATCAATACATCAACTTCAACTCTGACCTTCTTCCCGACCAACTTTTGTGAAAAAGAGTACCCAAAGAAAGCAAGGAAAAGCAGCAAAGAAACACACACACTCACACACACACATATTAAATGTTCTTCTTGGCCGTTTTACTTACTTTTTCTTAGTTCTTTCATGTGTCCGAAGTTTCTTCAAGAATTTTATTGCTTTGTTGAAAGTGCAGCGAAATCGCTTTGAAGAGAAAACGAGAAAAGAGAAGAAAACAGAACAAGAAATAAAATAAAATAATAGCCAAAGTCAGTGAGTGGATGCAGCGGAATGAAGTTTGCGGTGGTCAGAATGGAAGAAGGATGGCAGGGAAGGGGGAAGAATTTAGGGAGGGGTTGTGGAGGAATTCCTTAAGGAAGTAATAAACTTTTCAAAGTTCAATTTCATGAACAGATTTTTCATTTTTGCACATTTTTGCTCGGAATTTCTCCGTTTTTTTGTAGTGTTTTCCTCCACTTTTCGCAGCAATTTATTTAGCTGCGTCTTCTTCCTCTCCTTATTTTCCTTCTCCATCTTTCTCATCGTCGTTCGCTTTCGCCTGCGAAAAGTATTTAAAAGTTTAGTCTGCTGCAAATGAATCCTTGACAATTTCTTGTGCCGTTTATGACACGCACAAATATTTCCCAACTGCATCTCAACAGATATCCACAGAAAAATCTGTCTCAATGTAGTTGAAGGAGTTATTAAAAAAGTGCCTGAAGAGGTTTCCTAAAATAGTGCACTACAGATACTAGTGGATGCTGAGTTGAGTTTTAACATGAAGTTTTTTAATATCCTCAAGTTTGTGACTTTATTTTTGGGGAGGGAGAACTTTTGTTATGACCCTTCAAGAAAAAAACAAGGGTCGCCAATCAAATCTGGCCAAGGATCAGATGTTAGGGTTGGTTGTGACCCTTCCAAAGCTATATTTTTTTCGGGGTCTCCGAAGATTGCCACCAGGTATTCACTTGATTTAAACTCACATCCTAATCGGTAATTCGGTTAAGATTTTGGGGTGTTTTATAAGTGTTTAAGGAGGGTTTAGTTGAGTATGTGTGCATTTGTGTATGCCTTTGTGTCTTTAAGGAGATGTGTGTGTGTATATTGCTTCAGGTATTATTTTTTCCCTGCTTTCAATAAATACTTTGCTACGGTCGAGGATTTAAGTTGATTGATATTTTATTGAATGAAATGGCTAATAAATGGAAAACGATTTTTGATTATTTAAAGACCTGCAAACCGTGTAAGCAGCTTAATGCCAAAAAAATTGCCAAATCTTTGGGAACAAAGCAGAACGTTTTTAAACGTGTTTTTGATAGGTTTTATAATTATATAACAGAGAATATATATAAAATATAATAATAAAATAAGAATTTTTTGTAATTCTTAAAATCTCTAAAGATGAGATCGACTTGCCGATGTTCATCTTATTATGAATTATTTTTAATATATGGAATATATGGAATACTATATCATCCAAGAATATTATTGATATCATGATGCCTATTTCACATACGACTGCATATATACCCCTTTCCCCTCCCCCACTCCCCACTCCTCCGCACACATGTTTGTCCTCTGTTCGTAGTTTCGCAGAGAAAGCAACAGCTGTGTGCATCGTATTAAATTTCACACTCGCTCTGAGTATTTTTCATCGCCATGCTTGAGTGTCTTCTTCCATTCGTACCTCCCCTCCCTCCTCAGCTTCTATCGATCGACTCACCTCACCTTCTTCACAGTTAGAAGCATCTCATCCTTCGCTGTTCACCTCCACCACCTCAAGCGAGAATCATTTATTAGAACATCGGCGCATCCAGCGAGATATCCTTTAACCCCCCTCCATTTTTCCTTTTATAGTAAGTACACCCACCTTCTACCATGCCACTCATCATCCTCATCATCCTGCTATTAAAAAACCAGATTTCACACTTTCACCAACTTTTGCATCGTCTTTTTATTTGGTGTAATTTTCTGGGTGTTCTTTTTTGAGGTGTTATTTTTTCTGGTACCTTCTTTTTTTGCTGCAGCTTCATTGAGCTGTAAAGTCGTCGTTAACTTTACATTACCACAGCCTGGATGGCGTCTTTAGTATTGGCGAAGTCAGCAGAGTTGAAGTTTTTCTGTGTTCTTGTTTTTGGCATTTTATTTGCAAAGGCTGCATTTTTTATTAGCTTTTATGAAGTACTCAGCGACTCCAGCAGCTAAGAAAACCCATAAAAAAGTAATTTTCCCCAAATTTGATGCTGAATCTCAGACAACGAAAGTGGATGAAAAGTACCAAAAAGGAAAAAGTTAAGAACAAAACCAAAAAGCAAAAAAAAAAAATAAACATTAAAACATTTATGATTTATCGACCTTTAAATGTTTTAACGAGATCGACCGACAACATTCTATACTCAACACTAGACTCAAGCGTCTACACTTTACATTCAACCCTCTAGACCTACACTTAGCACTCTACCCTCTACAAATCAAATCACTTTCTTAAATAAAATCAAGGTTAAATCTTAAACTCCATTTTGATTACCTTAGATAAATCAATAAAAATACATATTTCTAAATATCTTACATACTCATACATACATTATATATCGTCATATCTACATTATACGATATAATAAATATCTTATATCCCATATAAAAACTATTGATATACGTCTGTGTGTGCGTATCTTTTAAGGTCAAAACATTTCAATGCCAAAATACTCCAGGTTCCTTCGAGGAGCTAATTTAATGAGCCATAAACGAACACTTAGAAAACTATTAGTGTCAGATATACACGCCCACTTTACAACAACATAGTGTATTTACCTGTTTAATCAGTGACTCAGGGTTATTTATTTTCTTCTGAGTTAATCTCGAATCCCGAAAATTTATATTCACAGATGCTAGAGGATGTGTGAAGAGAAGGCGATGACGTACGAGTAACGCACCGTGTACCGGATGCCTCCCTTCATGAGATAAGGGTAAAAAGGAAGGAAGCGATAACGTTTTTACTTGATGTATCCTGCAGGTCGATAAATAAGGGGAGGTCGGAAAGAACCTCCTCTAAAAAAACTCTGAAAATGAGTTTTTGTTCTTGGAAAAAATTAATGACATTGAAACTGATTTAACACACACATAATCGAAACATACGTTTACGGATAAATGAGGAAATTCGAAGGCGAATGAATGTGAAGCAAATAAAAAAGAAACCCGTTTTTTGCGCTTTTCGTTGTATATTCGTTGTATATATTAATCTTTGTTTTGAAGTCTTTCACCACACATTTTAACACAGTGAACATATTTTGCCACTCCTGGCGGCTGGCTGCTGGACCCTTTTATGGCCAACTTTGAGGCGTATCTAAAAAACTTGATGGGAAAAAATGGCGAACAAAAGAAAACAGGCGTCGATTATTTATGAAGTACTTTGGAAGTCAGGGTCGTTGCTTTCATCGCTCCTCAAAGGTCAGGGATCAAAGAACATTTATTGCTTTGAGACCGAAACTGAGCCCAAGCCGAACCGTTGGTTGTCATCTTTAAATTGCCTATTTTGGGCGTTGAAAAAAGACTGACCATTTTTTTGATTTAGTACAACTATAAATCTTTACAAATAATGGAATGTCGAAAGAATTAAAACCCGAAGAAAATATTGATAGATTGATAGATTCTACTGATAGATATTATTGATGGATATACTGATAGATGAGTTTACCGATTAAGATAAAGATTCCTGTGAAGTTGCCTGGTAACTGCGAATATTCAATAGGACGGGGAATAATATGTCCTTATATGGTCCTTTTTCATTTCACAAAATTTTCATTCATTTCATTCGAATTTTCATTTCACAAACTTTAGTATTATAGATGATGATGCTGTAGAGCGTCAGAAGAGTTAGCGTTATAAGAGTTTTAAGTTTTACAATCTTTCAGATCGAATTATAAGAAAACCAAGCAAAAGCATTTCATTTGGAGAGCCATCAGAAAATTCTTCAATGTGTGAACTGCTATGAATATTAAAACTATCGAATAAATGAATAATTTTCGACTATCGAATAACTCGATAGTTTTTATTCGATAGTTCCCAATACGAGTGAGAAGAGAGGGAAGGGAATAGAAACCCAAAATGTCTCTGATAAATTTGTGTGACAAAATCATTGACACGATTACAAAACCGAAAGTGATGCACACATGTTGTTGATAACAGTTCTTTGGTACCTAGAATCTTGTAATCCTTTGCAACAAAAACATTCAAACACATTGATACTTGCTCGTGCGCACACACCTACATCCACACCCACCCATACTCGTACACTTTCAATACATGCGAATTCCTACTTTCATCAAACCCCGGTTTAGTTTTGGAGAGCATGCAATCGAGGCTATCAATAAAAACAAAAGCTTTTCGCATGACATCATCTCGTATTAGCAGAACTCATTGTCTGGAAAGGGACGGATGGGGGGAAGGGAGGAAGAGAGGTGGGGATGGAATGATTTGTCAAAGGTGGGTGAGAAAAGGAGGTTGCTTTAAATGATTGAACTATGAAAAGTGTAGTAAACGAAGCGAAATGAAGAGCATTGAGTAATGAGAACAGAGATGTGAATTTCTGAGCACTGATTGTGGGTGATTTGACATTTTTTTTGATGCCCTAACTGAAGGGGGGGGGGGGGGGGAGGTTGTGAGTGTTGATGGTGAGTAGATGATGAGTTGCTTTCGGGTTGCATTAAGGCTGCATTAGGGTTGCCTTTGCGTTTGCCTTTTGGACTACTCCTGAAGTGTCCACTCTCGCGAAACTGCCCATGGGCTGCTCGTGGGTTGTTGATAGGGGTTACTCATTAGGTAGCTAGTTGTGGGTTGCTGGGTTACTCTTCTACTTCCCGTAGAATATTCGTGGGTTGCTGGTGGACTGCTAGGGGCTGTATTGTGGGTGATTGCTAGCTAGCTGGTGGGTTATCATCCGACTGTCCGTGCTCTGAGCTCGTGGGTTTCAGTTGAGCTTCTACCTCGTGGGTTTTTCTTTTGGGATGGTCATGAGTTGCTCGCAAGTTGGACATATCTAAGGTGGAGGGATTATTTTTGGGTGGAGGCTATCGCGGTGGGTTGTAGTTTGTCAGTGATGATGCTGGTGGCGGATTTGTGGTAAATTTTATCTGTGTATTTGGCTCACTGTAGACGTGGATGTTAATTTTATTGCCACAGGGTTGACCATTTGTTGATGATGAGGTAACTGCGAGTTGATTGTATGACTTAATGAATGTTTGGTTGTGATGGTGAGTTAATGTTTCGTTAACTTTGGTTGTGATTTCGGTGAGTTGTGGTTGTGGCTGAAATGCTATTTGCTTGATGTTCGCTTCACTGGAAATTGATTACTTGTTGATGGTGAATTTATTGGAAGTGGGAATTGTTTTTGGATCGATGAGTTGGTGTGTTTTTGGTTGGTTGGATTAAATGGTTGAGTTGTTGACTATCATGCATTGACAACCTACTCAGTTGAAGATGAGCTTTCTTTGGTTTGTCAACTTTTTGGGATTGTCTACTGGGTTGATGTACTCATGTGACAAGTTTTCATGTGTAACAATCTGCTAAATTATCAGATTCACACTCATGCATTCGATGGGCCTCACGTCGGCCCATCAAGTCGATGAAAGTACACCAACCTGTCTGCTGTTCATGTTTCTCTGGCTGCTGTTGTTGTTGTTGTTGTTGCTGCTGCTCAATGATGCAGAGTTCCTTTCATCCTTTTTGTCTGCTTAAGTGGATTGTTTGTAATCGATTTCTCCGTAGATTCTTTTCGATCTTCGCCGAACCGAAGAAGTCAAGGATTTAATTATACGTGACTGAATTGGGTTTGTGTGTGTGTGTGTGTGTGTGCTAAATTTGTGGAAGTGGTTCAGTGTGTCTGTGGCTCTGTGTTACGTGCACTTGTGAGTAATCAAGTTTCATTACTTTGCGCTTCCATTACGTTGAGTTCTGAGCCACTGAAGGTTATCTTTCGACCCTGATAGAACCAGAAAACGTGATTGTTTCAGTTTCCCCTAAACGTGGTCGATATTTATGCAGTAATGAACACATTAGAAAGGATTCCCTGCCATTCACTACCACCATTCATAACCCCAAACCTTCGGAAATTTCATTTTCACTCTTATGCTCTTTGATCAGTTTTGGCAACGGGTTCATTTTACAGCCCGATTCTTGGGTTGTTCGTTCTGTTTCAACCGATTTCATTATTCATTTGGACCATGTGGCTATCGACTATAAATCTATTGAAATATTTTCAACGCATTTCTGTGCTTCATTCGAACCTCACGAAATGGGTTCCTCTTCAGGATTCGTTGGTGGGTTTTCACTGAACACTTGATTTATCGGTGTTGCTGTTGAAAGACGCTTTGTTTGTGTCTGTGTGTGTGTGTATCGTGTATTGTTGCTTGTGTGTGTTTAATAATTAAATGTTCTCTTGTTACTGATCACAATCACAATGTGAATATTTATACTATAGAAATAAATAACTTAGCTATGAATAAGTGCAGAAAATAAATTAGTACAATTATTGAAATATTTACATAATTTAAGGACGAATAATTAAATTAATAAACCATAAATAAATATCATTCTACATGTTACACTAAAGATGAGACAAACGACGTCATTTATACTAAACAAACTTTCAATATTCATCAAGCAAAAGTTGTACAGAATCCTGAAGAAGAGTCACAATCCTTGTCGTGGGGGGGGGGGGGGCGGAGGGGGAGAGGTTTCTGAGAGGAGGTGTTGAGGAGGTCTCAAGACCCATAAAGACGATTCGATAACAAAATATCAAAGACTGAAACAAATTAACTTTGGCTCTTGTTTGCTTCTTCTTCTCGAGCATGTTGAATAGTTTCGCAGACAACTTTTTACATGTTACGTAAGTAACACAAACAATATTAAGAATAACAAGAATATAAGAAATACAAACAACAACTACAACAGTAACAACAACTACAAGAGCGATGAAACGCAAATAAAACACAATCATTTCCTTGAAGATGGGAAAGGAAACCACAAAACATGTAAACACCATTTAAAACTTTCAACTTTTGTCATTTACATGTTAAAACTAGTAACCAAAGAGAGCGAAGGCGAGAGAGAGAGAGAGAGAGAGAGAGAGAGAGAGAGAGACAGAAAGGAAGAGAGAACTCTGTAGATTTGAAACTGAAAATGGAACTGAAACGAGTACAACGCTTTTTGGACATCATAGAAAACATCTGGATTTCCATATATTTTTAGAGACATCTTTAGCAAATTTTCGCTCTCACCTATTCACAAACACAGACAAACATACACACACACACACACACTCACTCTTAACTGCTGAACAGTTTCTGCGCCTGGGAAATCAAAACAACAGCTTCTGGTAGTTTTTGCTCAAGAACCAAGTAAAACATTGAGTAGGAAAACTTTTCATTACCACTATCTTCGCCTCGCCCCCCGCCACATCATCACTGAAACACGCACGCTCTTATTATTCCCTCTTCCCACCCCCCCCCCCCCAACCACCGCCCTTGTGTATCCATTCCCACTCCATACCACCCACCAGAAGCACACCACAAATTGCTAGCCTCTTTGAATCAGATTAAATTTATGTCACACAAGAGACTCAAGGAAATGTAAGTGTGTGTGTGTGTGTGTGTGTGCATCTATAAGTGTCTTTATTTGTGTGTGTGTTTGAGTGCATGTGTGCTTGCGAGTGGCTTTTGTGAGAACTCAAACTGCACAAGAGAAGCGAAGATGGAACTCTTTTGTCTCATGAGTTGAGAAATTTTAACCGCATGACATTTAATGGACTCTTCTGTTGTTCTAAAATTTCCATGTTTGAATGTACTTTTTTTATTAAGTCTGGCAACTCCGATGACGCATTCAAACGAAGTGCCTGAGAACATGAGAACTTTTTCTCTGAAGTAATTTGACTTGGATTGAGGCATAAATCAGAAAAATAATTTAAGAAGAAAGGCGGGGGGACTCATCTTGAATGGCGGAAGGGGGGGGTTGGGGGGGGGGGGGGGGGGCAATAGGAGAAGATGAAGACTTTAACATTCGTCCAAATTTCCAAATGTATTTGAATAATATAAGTGATAAAGTGTAAATTTATTTGCCTTATTTTCTTTATTGTTCAAAAACTACGCATTTCGTTCATGGTCTCTACAGGGAGGAAGGGAGGAGAACTACAGCCCTCTCTCATCCCTCCCTCGCTCTCCCGATTGCTTCCCCCCCCTCTGCCGGAGAACAAAAGCACCGCAGTGCTTTTCATTTGCCTGGAAATCGTTTAATCCACGAGAATTAAACGATGCTGCGTGCGATTCAATAAATTTTCAATTCTCCGGCTTTAAATCACGTGTGCGGCGGCCCTGCAATCGGCGTCCGGTGCCACTGGCGATCGCTATTGTATTCATTCACTTCTACGCTGCACTCGGAAATTTATTAATTTTTTCCGAACAAACAAACGCAGTGATTTCTTTGTACTCGCTTTAATTTCGCCGCCTCCTGTTTTTCCTTTTCAGTGGCTTCCCGCGAGTCGGCCAGCAGCAGCAGCAGCAGCAGCAGCGGAAGTGGAGGTGGAGGTGGCTCATCGAGTGGTCTGCCGCGGTATCCGGTGCTGGTTTTCGTTCATGGCGAATCGTACGAGTGGAACAGCGGCAATCCTTACGATGGCTCTGTGTTGGCCAGCTTCGGTCAAATCCTGGTGGTAACGATTAACTACCGTCTCGGTGTACTCGGTAAGTTTATTTATGGCGCAGCACAGTGCGCAGCGCTTCGAAATGAATAAATAAGAGATGCATAAATCCAGTGCGGCTTCCAGCATTCGCAATGAATGGACTCACATTCGAAATTCCTTTTGCAGGCTTCCTGAACGCCAACACCGATCGGTACTCGAAGCTGCCGGCCAACTACGGCCTCATGGACATCATCGCGGCTCTGCACTGGCTCAAGGAGAACATCGCCGCTTTCGGGGGGGACCCGCAGAGCATCACGTTGGCAGGACACGGCACAGGAGCAGCCTGTGTTCACTTCCTGATCTCCTCGATGGCGGTGCCCGAAGGTAAGCCCCCCCCCCCCCCCCCCGACTGAGGGGCTTCTAGCTAACTGTATGATTTGCTTGGCTTCTTGCAGGGTTGCTCTTCAATCGCGCCATGCTGATGTCCGGCTCTGGTCTGGCGCCCTGGTCACTGGTTAGCAATCCGGCCAAATACGCTGCCGTCGTGGCGCACCACGTGAACTGCGCCGGTGACCTGCCGCACGCACTGCTGATGAAGTGCCTGCGCGAGAAGACGCTGGAGCAGCTGTTGTCGGTGCCCGTGCGGCAGCCCGAATTCGGGTTCGCCTTCGGACCCAGCATCGATGGAGTGGTAATCGACGGTGGCGATTACGTGCCACCCGCGCCCAGCTCGACCCAGGCTCAGGCCGCGACAGCGAAGGGGGCGGCGTACAGTTCAGGCGTCGGAGGCGGCGGCGGCTGGGGCATGCCGGGGCAGTTGGAGAACAAGGGTGAGTTTGAAGTTTCGAATGAGCTTCGAGGCACTTTAATTAAAACGTGCTCGCGTGGCACATTACTCAAATATTATTTTATTCTTGTTGGTTCTTGTTTTCCTGTTTCTGTGCCGCAAACATTTTAATCTGGCTTCAACACTTGCGCAACATTTTAATTAATTCAGTTCTGCTGAGGAAAACAGCCATTAACAAGTTGTCAAGGTACGTAGTATTGTGGGCCCACAAACCCACCTGCCCCGCCCCTCGCTGCCCATTCTTCATTGCCCTACCTTATCGTATCCTCTTCTATACAAAGTGGTAAACTTGCACACCTTATTATGTATCTATGTGAAATATTTCTCTGAGAAGCACTTAAATTTGCCATTAATTTAAGAAACACACACACACACACACAACTACACAGCCATGCTACACATACACACTTCATACACTACAGATACTTTATTAACGCAACCGCGGCTCTTATTAAAACTTCAGTGTGCCGGAATGTGCGTTGCGATGCACTGCCATTTGCACTGGTGCTGGTGTTGTTGGGGTTCTTGTTGATGTTGACTTGGGCCGTCTCCATGCGTTATCTGTATCTGTGTGCATCTGGAGCGGAATGCGTGCCGTCAGCGTCTTGTTAGCGTCGCTGGGCGCTGTCGCTGCCGCTGCACCGACTCCTCGTAATTAAAAGAGATACAGTTACTCGAAGCGTGACTCGTGCCGCGTCCAACCGCATAAATGACTTTAATATCTTGGAGACTCTGTTGTATAGCACGGGAGCGGAGTCAGTTCGAGTCGGTCACCTGTGGTTGGTTTGAAATCTCGATAAACGTAAGAAATTCCATAAATCTAACCTAATCTGAGGGTTCAGAAGGCCCATGCAGCCCATAATAATAGGCCCATAGAAGCTACCGGGGTTGCCTCGACGCCGCCGCTGTACACATTTCTCATTAACGGTAAATAATGAGGAAATCTAAACGGCTCATATGAATGGAGTTGCACACTTCGCTGGTGGAGTATTTATAACGTGCCCCCACCCCCCCCTGTTTTGCTCGCGGTCTGCCATCATCTCGAGTGCCCTCTCCCCCCCTCTTCCACTCCTTAAACGGGTGTGTTGCTTGGTTTTTCTCGATGAGTAGAGAGGATGTCAGTCAAACTGTTCTTCTGTGGTTTAGATTTATTTTCTTCTTTTTCCCTCATTTCATCATTATTTTTTAATCTCTCCAAACAACCCCCGCCTTCTTATTTATTTATAACTAACTACCATAATTTTAACGTCATCATGAGTGCTGCATCAACGCATGTGTGTTGTGGTCGTTGTTGCACTCGTTGTCTTATCAGAGTCAATTCAGTTGTTATTTTAACTCGTCGTGTTAACTCACTTTGCGTGCATACTGCTTGCTGTGGTTGTTATTGTTGTTGTTTTGGTTAGGTATTTAAGTAATTATTGTACCGAGGCTAATAGCAGTGCATGGTTTGTTGTTAATCACTGATTAAAATGTCATTAAGTGCTAATTACCAACGACATAAATCAACACAGCGTGCAAATGACGTGATTAGGCTTTTTTATCGCAGATAATCAGCGAGTCATCGAGAGAGAAATAGAGAGTGAGAGAGAGAGAGAGAGAGAGAGAGAGATAAAGAGAGACAGTTTAAAAAGTATTGAAGAGAAGGAAACGGAATTTCTATTAACTGGGTACCAGAAACTTGAAAATCTTGACTCACGAAAAATATTACAAAATATTAACAACAAATCATGAAACCATCTAATTGAAGATTAGAAAATAATCAGCAAATCATCAGAAAGGTCAACAAATCAAAAACCTCCCGCCAGCTATCAGATTTTTTCTCTTTAATTTTTTAGACTTTAGATTTTATTACAAAATCGAAAGCGGAATCGAAATAATGTTGAAATTGAACCAATTCGAATATTCATGAAAGATTCAAAAGATAGAATTTTCACAAAATAAGAAGATATTCGAATAAAGTTTATGTACATATATTAATATATAAACAACAACAATAACAACGACCATGATATGATATGTATACTGTGTGTATATGTAAATATAATAATAAACAACAACGACAACAATAAGAACACGCAAACAAACAAAGAAAACTTCCTGAAATTATATTCAGAAATATTATAAAATAACATTTATTCATTCATAATGAAAACGATAACAAATAGACGAAGTAGTAGTACTAGTAGTAGAAGAAGAAGGGGAGGAAGAAGAAGCAGACCAAAATAAAAAGAACAAGAAGAAGACAACTACAAGGAGGCAGAAGAATTACGACTGTTGAACAATAGAGCCTTCAGAATCTTCTGAAATACACACAATTATATTTATTATTATTATTATTATTATTATTATTTTTGTTTGTTGTAATTATCGATGTTGTTATAATCGTTATTGTTGTTGTTGCCTCTGCTATTGTTTCTGTTTTTATTGTGATTGTTATTTTATCTATCGTATTGTTGTTGTATTCTTGTTGTTGTTAACTGTTCAAATGATTCAATAAAAGATTATTTCGAAAGCAAGGAATTCAACAAATTTTCAAACACAAAATTTTTGATCGCAATCGATATGAACAGCAAACAACGAACTAAGAAATTTTGTAAACATTTTGTATCTGATATATTGTCATATTTTGATAGAAAGTTTATTTGTAGGTATATACATACATCTATTTGACTTTGTGTGAGTGTGTGTGTGAGTGCGTGCCTTTGCATGTGTGTGTGCCTGTCTGTATGTTAATTTGGCACGTTTTGTTGAGCTGACAAAAATATGTCAATCGTTGTGGATAGATAAGAACAACAACAACAATACGAACAACAATAATAACAAAAGTATTTGTTTATTGTGCTGTCGAAATGACAATCTGCAAGGAATGAGACCACAGCAGATCCAAATGGTACACAGGAACCACTTTTTTTGGTATCTGTTGCAGTCGATATCAATCCAAACCAATCAGTGACAAGGACATGTGCAATATTACGGGTGAGAAGGGGGTGGTTGGAGGGTGGGAGGTGTTGGAAGCAAAAAATTTCTTCGTAATAATGCACAAAATGGTTTATGATATTGTAAATATTTTCTAATTAAAATCAATTCATTGGGATTAATGTTTTTTTTTTAGTTTTGAAGGCTTTATCGGAAATTTCGAACAACGTACTTTTAATCGAATATAGTAGAGTTTTGTTCGAAATGAGAGTTTTTAATATTTTAAAGCAGCGATTCCTTTATAAATTGCCTAAACTTCTTCTTCTTCATCTTCATCTTCAGTAACAATCTGTATCTGGTTTGAAGAGCAAATAATTAAAATGAAGAAATATGCGAATGATTTTTCTTTATATTCGAAATATGTTTATTATATTGTATTTCTTAAGAAAGGCAGCAGGAGATAAAATTCACACTCACACAGGCGCAGATTCTAAATGAGTGTGTGTGTGTGCGTGTTTGTGTATTTATGTGTAAATATATTCCACAGAATTTGCATATGTAGTTTATAAGATAAGAAATAACAGAAACTAATTCTCAACACAGGACAAGAAACATTTAATTCGAATCGATATGCAGTCAACAGATAAGAAGAAGAAGAATTAATAAATTTCCCAACTTTACAATCAATAAAATCATACGATATTTTAAACTAGCTGCCACAATGGACAGTGTTATTGGGTTACATACAAGAAAACACCTGAAAAGGCGTTAAATTCTCATTCAGCTTCAGTTGCCTTGTAAACTGATGCTTTTTACTCAATTTTATGCTCAATTTTATCAAATTTTATCTTCGGCAATAACAGAGCACACATCCTTGCTACACATCCTTGTAAAATCCTTATTCAAATAATGCAAATATTATTATTCGGTATACTATTTCACTTGATTGCATGTTCTTTTATTCTTTCTTCTCACTCTCCCATATTCTCTCTTTCACTCTCTCTCACTCTCTCTCACTCTCTCGTTCACTCTCTCTCTCTCTCTCTCCATCATCGAACAGATACGATTTGCTGGCTGGCGTCACACGTGCCGAGGCTTTCTTCTCCTTCAACTCCGGCGACGTTCAGTACGGCATCGAGGCGGATCGACGCTCCAGGATACTCAAAGCTTACGTACGTAACACGTACACGTATCATCTGAATGAGATCTTCGCTACGATTGTCAACGAGTACACGGATTGGGAGCGCCCGGTGCAGCATCCCATCAACATCAGGTGAGTAACGACACCATTCTTCTGTCTAACTTCCGTCGTTCTTCCCATTATTATACTTTATAGTCGAACAGAGAGAGCCTTATATGCTTCTTTTTGAATTTCGGGAGTTACTTTTGTCGTTAAGGAGAAGCTCTCCTTAAAATTCCTATTATTTTACAAGGCTCTGTTTATCGATTTTGCGTTCTTAAGACTCAATCATTGCATCCCATAAGCACCACTTGGAATTTCTAAACTTATACATCTATAAATAGCTATACTCGTTCAACTTTTGTCCTTAAGACTTGGCCATAGTTTCTTGCAAACTGCTCGTTAAATTTCTAGTATTAGAATAGATAAGCTTCTTGTTCAATTTCCAAAATTGCTCAACCCTCATTTTATCCATTCTTATTATTCAGTCAGAGTATCTAATAAGCTTTTTTGAAATTTCTAAATTTATACAACCCTCTCTTTTCCAACTTCTCGTCCCGACGGGATCTTAGCATGTGTTCAGTTGCTTTTTAAATTTCACAAGTTATACAACCCTCTAGAGTCTAGACCTTAAATTTCGAGCTTTACAACCCTCATTTTCCGTCCGTTGTTAGTTGTTACTCGATCATAGATTCTGAGAAACTTCTCTTAAAATTTTTAAAGTTTTACAATCCTCGCTTATTATATATTCCCCGACAGCAAAAGAAGAATAGTTTTTCTGAACGATTTTCTCTCGTAGAATCAAAGAATCTGGAAATGTTATTTCAAGATTTCACAATTTTTTTGATAAGAACCACTTCCGCCCAATTCAGTGAGTGATTTGTTTTTCTTCCTGTGGTGATTTTTATATCAAAACGAATAAAATCAAAAATCATTTATTGTCTTATTTATTTACTTTTCTCCCTGTTCTCTTGAGTGGTCATTACTTTAGTATCCTAGGTGTTTATAGTGTTCCTATTTCATCCCCTTCCGTATGTTAAAATAAATAAATTTGTTGTCTATCTTTTAACTATCGCCTCCGCAATTAAATGTAATCTTCAAGGCTCTTCTACTTGAGAGCATTAAATTGTTGTTGTTATTATGTTATGCCTCTCTATTGTACTATTCAGATGGCTGATGTTATTTTATTTTGAATTTTTCCGTTTTGTATTTCCGTATTTGATTGTATACAATATATATTTATATAGAACAAAATGCTTCTCCTCCTTCCGACATTTTTAAAAAGAAGCTTAATGTTTATCGAATGCCTTAACGAAGATTTTCTTTTCTAATAGAAGCTTCTGTACAAAAAACTTAAAATCGATTTTTATACCCCACACTCCAAGCTGTAGAGATGTCCTAACTACGTCCTTCCAGTTGATCGTCTGTACGTCTGTCTATCAGTCTGCCTGTCAGTCTATCTGTCTCTCAATCCGCCTGTCTGTCTGTCTATCTGCCTGTCTGCCTGTCTGTATCAGTGTATCAATCAAGTCTGTATAATCTTCATAAACACTCATAATAAAATAGTAAACCTATCGGAATGATTTTTGTCAATAAAATCCTAGTAAAATCGATAATGTTCCTTGCCACGCCTTCTCTCTAAATATACAAAATATGAAATCACATTTTTGTAAAAGATATTATTGAATAATCCAGCATTTTATCCTGTGTTCAATACTCGAGCGGAATGTAATGCTTATAAAAAGCAGTAGAGAAAAAATAGGCGTGGTCTGCCTACTTTAGTATTATCTAACCTTTTTCTTCAATGGAAAATTTGCAATTCATATTAAGTTATAGAATGATCATGTTTTGTGTATCCGTCTAATGAAACACCACTATAATAATATATTAGGACTAAGGGCGTGGTTGGCCTACTTTTACATTAACTTCCCCTCCTGAGTCACAGAGAGTGATAATGTTCGTTGAAATCATGACTTACAACATGTGTTTCTTTGAGAAGGCAGGCCAAGTGAGGTTGGTTGTTTAAAAAGTTGACTTCTTTATTTCGCACTTTTCAGTTAATTTACACTTTTTAAGTTTAAATTGTTTAATAAATTATCTGCATAAACTATACACTATTTTACATATGCGCGTTAAGAATAGAGATGTTGGTGAACATTAGGTGAAAAACCGGTAATTTAGAGCAGCAAGTATGTCCAAAAAAGCGGTTGAGGAACTGGTGTTCGTTGCAGGTTCACAGCTGGCAGCCAAGTGAAAAGTCGACTCCGACCGCCAAGGCTGGAGCCGAAGAGCTCGCAGTCAAGCTTTACTGTCCAACCACAACGATGCGACGTCGCAATCGATTGCGATGTTCCTATAGAAAAATGGAATGGAACACGTCGTTGAGCTCTCTCACGTCGTCATAAAATTTTCTAATTTTCTGACAACTTCTTCCGATTTTCTCATTTTTTGAAAAACAGTATGCCCTACTTTTCGATGAAATTCTTCAAATTCCCCAAAAAATGTAAATAAAATTGACAAACGAATTGTCAAACAAGGAAATTATTCAAATTATTTTTATTTAAAACAAAATGTAAATAATTTATGACGACAGATGTCACTCATTCGAAGATTTCGAGAGAGAGAAATCGTTATCGTTTGCGACGTCGCATCGTTGCGTTGTGGTTGGACAGTTAAGCTTGCTTCTCCTGAGCGACCGAAGTCCGCGCTCTTCGGACGATCAGGAGAGGCAGCCTGGCGAGCGGTTTGCTTTGGCGTAAACAACATGAAATTCAATATTCTTTAGCTTTTGACCTCTCATTACTATATTAAGTACTGCCGCTAAAATGGGCGTGGTCTATACGCTTTTACCTACTTTATTCTAAGAAGACCAAAGGGAACTATATACGTACTGATGAGGATGAGCGAGTGAGTGAACTCATCTACTGATTAAATGTTTATCATTATTTACCCATTTTTATTAACCCATTCAGTACTAAGTACTTAACCTGTTAACACTCGAATGGTTCTATCTATCTATTCACCGCAAATGGTAAATGCGTGTGAACGAGATACGACCTTGAAATACTGGCCTTCGAGGTATTTGGAGCGAGTATGAACAACAACATCTACCACTTAAGCCATTCAAGCCCTCTCAACCTGCCCAGTCACCCACTTTTCTCCCGTTGTTCGTTATTTTTCCGTGATTTTTACTACGCTGCGGGTGGCGAGTGGGGAGGGGAGGGTAATCAGTGTGTGTAAGCGACAATATATCACTACACAGTGTGGCTCACTGGAGAGAGGTTTTTTCCACAACTTATTGTTTATACGAGTACTTTATGGGTTCGGAAACGGAAAAACACTCAACACAAAATTGAAAAGTTTTGAAGCACTCGGAAAAATTGCGAAAAATTGCCAGTGCAGAAAAAAATGTATTCATTTTCCACATGAAGAGACAAATGAAAGCATGTATCGCGGCTCCTGGCATGGCGTAGTACAGTGCAAATACGAGGGCTGTTCCATAAGTCCCGTTAAAAGTAAAGAACAATGAGTTCGAATCGGGATAAAGATTTTCTGTGATTTAAAATTCGGAGGTTATCCTGCTTTGGAACTTATAGTGGTTTTATTAGAAGGTATCGTTTAGGAATAAAGAATATTTAATATATGAAAGGGGAGAAGAAAAAAAGAGAAGAATGGATGAGGTCCATCTGCAGTTCAGCACTCTAAGCTAGGACTCTGGATGAATACGAATCCATTTCTAATAGACAGACCTTGATTTTTGTATTTTTTTTGTATTCTCATTTACAGGGACGAAACACTGGAGGCTTTGAGCGATGCTCAAGTCGTGGCACCAGCGGCACAAACGGTCGACTTGCACTCAGCTGATCATCGAAACTCGTACTTGTATGTCTTCGATTATCAAACGAAGTACGGAGACTATCCACAGGTAGGGACCACGTAAAAAAGATCGATAGAATCATAGAGTCTTAAAAAGGCAAATCGACAAACAATCAATAACGCCTGCCTAAAAATAAGCAATAGAAATTCTACTGCAATCCAATCATTAAAACAGAAATAATTGGCGCAATTCACAAATCCATGCTGATAGACAGACTGATAGTTAAACGGACCTCCAGCTGATCGAGCAGGGGCCGGGGGAATACTAAAAAATTAAGCTCAATAACTTAACGGTCACATGGACAATCGATAACGCTCCACACAGCATCGAGTGAGCCATTAAATGGGCCTCGCTACACCGACTGGCCACACAAGCGCACTCGTCTTCGTTTCCACAGCTTAATGATTCGAGTGCAGTTTGGCCCAAAGCATGCGAAATCTTGTTTTTCAGATTTTATGCAACATGCACGAATTTCAAAACAACACACAACCACGCCCACACAAACACACTAACCCACACACACACACACACGAATATTTGAGTGCATTTGCATTTCCTCTTGATTTGTATTGCTTGTTGATTTGTTTTTGGGGTGGCTCTAATGTGAAATGTTTCCGGCCACCATTTCGAGTGCCACACGCTGGGCCATTTCGAACATGGTCGGCCCTCACCGGACGCTCTAACCACTCATTCGGCTCTGTTCACTTCCAGCGCCAGGGCTGCATTCATGGTGAGGATCTGCCGTATATTTTCGGTGCGCCGCTCGTTGGTGGCTTTAGTCATTTCACCAGAAATGGAAACTACACCAAATCGGAAATCGGTCTGTCGGAGGTGGTGATGCTGTACTGGTCCAACTTCGTGCGCACAGGGTAAGTTTTTTGAGGTCACAACAAGGGAGAGAGTGAGAGTGAGAGAGAGAAATCGGGAGATAGAGAAATGGTATATCGTGGGTAAAAATACCGAAAAATTCTATCCGCATTTAAAGCATACAAAAATTGTTTTCTAATCGCTTTCTCCCGGGATTTCTTTCATTTCCTGTTCTGTTCCTCTTTCCCTCTTCTGCTTCTTTATGGTTCTTTCTGCTTTTTCTTTTTGGGCCTTTTTCAATGCACCGGCCGCAGCAATCCAAATGAGCAAATGGAAGGCGATCACGGCAGCCGGCAAGAGCGGAGTCGGTACAAAACCATCGATTGGACTGCTTACGAGAGCGTACACAAGAAATATTTGAATTTCGGTGAGTTTCAGGCATTCACAGATGACAGGCCGGTCATCACCCATCTTAGAGTTTTAGAGGTTAGGTTAAGAAGTGGTCAGTGGAAAGGAGAGAAGAAATGTGGTTATATTGACGGTTGTGTGCAGTGGACAAAATGACAAAACTAGAATGGTCCCTGCGGATGTAAGTCTGATGAATTTCGGATCACATCTTGGCTATCCGTACGTAAGACGTGAGAGACAAATGTTCGCACTTTAGACTTTTAAAATACGTGGATGACGCCTGAACACACGCAAAATATAGAGAAAACATCAAAATAGGTGACAGTTGTTAAATTTTTTATATATAGTAGTTCTATAAAGTTCATATAGTTAGTCTATAAAGTAGTTCATTGATGCAAGTCACGAATATCTCTTGTGGGTGGCACTGTGGGAGCCATTGAAGGTGATATTGCGGGTTATATGATTATTTACGAATATGTTTCTTTCTTCCCCAACCTACAGACACCAAACCCAAACTGAAGAACCACTACCGAGCCCATCGGCTGTCCTTTTGGCTGAACCTCATCCCAGATCTGCACAAACCAGGCGGCGATAACGTCCCCGCCTCCCACCACCAGCTGCACGACGACGATGGCGACGATGATGCATTCAACAGCATCCCCAGTGACTCCACCATACAACCGCTCAACCCGCCGTATTCACCACGAACGCGTGGCCATAACGCAGCGATGGGCAACTTCACCATTTTCACCAACCAAGTGTTTTCGCTGCTCAACCTCTCCGCTCCGTCGTCGTCCCTGCAGCGCAACGGCACCCGCGGCTATCCTCCCGGCGCCGGCCAGCTGCACCTCGACGACATGCTGAATGGTGGCGATGGTGCCGGCGCTGGAAGCAACTCGCCGCAGGACGCAGACGGATTTGCAGCCTACTCGACAGCGCTGAGCGTAACCATCGCCATCGGCTGCAGTCTGCTGATACTGAATGTGCTCATCTTCGCCGGCGTCTACTACCAACGTGACAAGTCGCGCCTCAACGAGCCGCGCATCCACACGAAGATGAAGCGGCAGGAAAACGGCCAGATGCCGAATAACATATGCGGCGACTTGGAAACGCTGACGATACACACGAAAAGCGACCCGGCGACGATTCTCTCGCATCATGCGCTGCAGCATCATCAGCTGCCGCCGCCTGAGTTCGCCGATATACCGCATCGAGCGCCACCGCCACCGAAGCACCTGAAGTCGCTGCAGGATGTGGTGACGAGCGGCGGCGGAAGCGGCGTGGGCTTGATGCCGCCACCGCATGCTTTGCAGGTGCTGGGCAACCAGTGCGGCACGTTGACCAAAAAGAGTTGCATGAAGCAGACGCTACAGCAACAACAGCAGCAGCAGCAGCAACACCAGCAGCAACAGCATGTGGTGTCGCATCATCAGCAGCAACATCTGCAGAATCATCAAAATCATCACAATCAAAGCATGACGACGCCGCTGACAGGCGCTGGAATGGGGGCGGGACCACCGCCCGCGACGTCGCCAGCAACAGGCGTGACCACGCAGCAGCAGCAGCAGCAACATCAGCAACACCAGAAACAACATCAGCAGCAGCAGATGATGGATGAGCTGCGTGTGTGACATTAATTGACCGTGCGCTTTAAATGTGATCTCTAAGATTGGTTTAACTCGGCGTTTAAAAGTGCGTGAATGTGTGTGAGGGTGTGTAAATGTGTGGGTGTGAGTCTGTGTATTTGCATTCAAGCCAGTTTTCCTAGTGAAGTATGTAGAGTGACTGGAGCTAAAAAATATAGTATAACCTCTTTTAGAAAAACCATCAACAAACACAACAACTGAAAATCTTAGAGATAACATTGTGTGCGCAAGCAGGAATAAAGAGAGAAGGTAATCTGTAGGTAAAGCACAAAGACGATACTAAAAAAAAAAAAAATTGTGTAAGCTCGATTCGAGTGCGAGAAGCTGTTTTATAAGGCAACATAAAATTAGTGGCTACTTGAAGTAGTTTGAAGGAGGTTGCATTCAAACTGGAGATTCACTAAATGTTAGTAATAAAAAACTAGTTGAATTAGCTAATTAAAGAAACAAATTTAGAAAAATCTAGACACAAAAACTGATTGCGATTGAAGAACAGACAGATTTTTTCACACACAGAAAGTTCTTTAATGAATATCAAAATATTTCAATTAAAAGTTATTTGGTTGTTTATTAATCATGGTCTACAATTCAATTCTATACTTCTTTAGGGCTTTTTTCAAAACATTATAATTTTTTTAATTCGTTGCAAAGTCCTTAAAATTCCTTGACTGTTGAAGCTTTTAGAAGCACCTTAAAATTCCTTTAATTTGTGTTGAAGCCGCAAAAACGGTCTTTACTTTATATTTGTGGCTTCGAATACAAATAAATAGTATATATTTTCGATTTCGATTAATGTGAAATCGATGATCACTGCCAAAAGTCAAGTTAGGTGAAGTCAAAAGTCCTCTTAAGTCAAATCAAGTATCGTCCATTCAATCAAGATTATTAAATAAAGAGTCAAATGGAATCCAGTCAATTTAACTCCAGTAAAGTCCCATAAAGTCAAGCTTCACCATTTTAAACACATCGCATGTGAACTTTATATCGATCCAATTTTAGACTGGAAAAAGGAAGTTTCTTTGATTTCATTCGATTTCCTAACAAATAAGAGAACAACTCGAAGGACTCTTTTGACTGGGACTATAAACGACTTCCTCTCTCCTTCTTCTTTTGCCTGTTCACTCTTCTTCTTGTTCTTCTTCTATACATATTTTCTAACACTAGCAATTTTCATTCTTTTCCATTTTCTATACGTTAGCAGTTAAAAATTCACTTCCTTTAAACGTTTCGTTTCTTCGATTTCCTAATTTAAATCTAAAATAAGTAAATTAAATGATGTACGTTATTCTTCCTGAAAGACTGAAAATATGTATATAAATAAATAAATAAAAGAGCATTAAGTAAACTTAATAAATGTATTAAAATGTTAACATGTAGAAAAGAAACTAAAAAGTAGCAAAAACCAAACAAAAAACAAAAATAAGGAATAAATTACTTAAATAAAAAAAGTATTTTCTAATTTTAACGAATTGAAGTCCTTTAATAGTTAACTTTATTCATGTGAAAATAATTTGTGATTTTGTACATAGTATGTATTTTTTTGTTGTATAATCATCACAATGAAAATGTCGAAAAATCTAACTCCAAATCGTTGCTTATTATTAATCCAGTGATGCTCTCTTTTCTTTTCTTTTCTTCTCCATTCGGTTCCTTTATGTCCCCTTATTTTTCATTTCTTTTCTGCCTTCTTCGATCCTTAGAAACACCATTTTAAATGCTGAATCTAGACTTAAGTGTTGTACTTACTTCCGTGAAAGTAGCTCGTAAGTAGTTCGTAAGTAGCTCGATTTTGTTTGTTCTCTCAATCTGTAAGCTGAAAGCTGTTCTATATATAGTTAAACATATACACATATATATATACATACATAAAAGCAAAGCATAGAATTCAACAACAACAAACACATAGAAAGTTTATAAATTAATGTGTTAAAATAATAATTATAACGAACAAAAATCTACTAACTAAAAAATAAGTCGAAAAATAATCAAACAAAATATATAATTAAGTAATTATTAATTAACTATACCCTGTATTTTACTCTATATTAATTGCAATTCGAAAAGTATTCGAATAGAAGAACGAATATAAAAGTTGCTAAGCAGGAAAAATCGAATACAAATACAACAACAACAACAACAAAAACCTATGTGAAACTATTTTTAAGATGAAATAAAGAGAAAATGTATCATGTAAGAAGAAGACGAAGAAGAACAACAACAAAAGAAAATAACTAAAAGAAGAGAGGATGTATAGATTTTGATTGGGAAAAACAAACACATGCAAAAATATAAAAGCAAAAACAAAAGAAAAAAAAAACAACCGACTTGTGGTATATAAATTGAATTATATATGCAAAATAATAAAATAAAACTGTCATAAATAAAACTGAGTTGTTGATAACTTCCAGGCTGCAAGAGACGAAGAAAGGAACGAAGCTCGAGGGGCGAGCAACGACGATTGGATTTGTATGAAGTGAGTATTCAAATTATTTTTCTACATTTTTTACTAAAGTGAATTAATTAAAGGAATTGTTTCTATGATGTAAAGAATTCTAAGATTTTGGAGTATATTGCAGTTGTTGTTGGTGTTGTAGATGTTGCAATCACGCAATCCAACGTACGGACTCGCGAAATTGTTGTTCTTGCACATAACGGTACATAAACATAACGGTACATGCACTCGAAATGGCCAATGAAGTGATGGGTTGGATGTGGGGGTGTTGAGGGGGTTGACGAGGAGGTACAGGAGTATACTTAGTTCAAGAGAAGGTGCTCGAGGTTGTATTATTAAGGATTTGAGTGCTGTTGTTGGTCGTGGTTTCGGTGCGATTGAGCTTTATTGCTCCTGTCTACCTGCCCTGTCTGTCAGTTTGTTTGGATGTCTTTCTGTTTGTCTATCTGTCTGTCTGTCTGTCTCTCTGCTTGTCAGTCGTGTTTACAAGTGAGTTCAAGGAGATGTTGTTTTATTAAGCGAATGATGGGCATAACGTTGCCATGAGGACTTTAAGGACAATGAGGACAACAAAGGACACGAATCAGAACCAAACCGTAATAAGATTTGAACGCATTCCGATGCTTTAACGAGCCATCGAGCTGCAGATTTAATGAGGCTGATTACCAGGGTTGCCATCGGTGTTCGTTTGCTAATTAATGACTTAAGTGTTGTGTAGTAATGAATGGTCCATATGTGTGTGTGTGTCTATTTCTTGTGTCTTCCAATTAGTTTCAAATCCTGTCGCTAAGCTCTTCAAATTTAAGCCTGAAATTATAATGAAATTAATAGAAATTAAATCAAAATTCAATAAATTATTAAATTATTTCGGAGATATGACAATAATTTAGGTCAAACTTCAGTCGAATTTAACAAGTTTTTGTAGTTGTTGTTGATTCCTTTCCTCATCCATCATTCGAACATGTTAAATGTTCAAAATAGATCAAAGCATCATAGACATCATCGTCATCATCATTATCATCATCATCATCATCATCATCCCATCATAATTTTTATCATCATCATCGAATCACAATCAATTGAATTCACTCATAAACGGACCGGTCATCAGTCACTGGTTTCAGAGAACCACTCCGAGTGGAATTCATTTCGTGATGCTGAATAAATTCAGAAACATTTAAATAAGTTATCAGTTGATTTTGATTTTCAGTTATGAGCCTCGAGCCATCGAGTGAATTCAGCAACTCGGCAGCTTTTTTGCAGATAAAAAACAAGGTTGATAATAAACAACAACATTGAAACATCGCATGTCACAGATTTCATTTCATTTTAACTTAGTTACTCTTCAATCAGTTGCAGAGTCAGCTCTCGATGAAGTCACACGGACTACCTACTGCCTCGCTCTCTCTCTCTCTCTCTCTCTCTCTCTTTCCCTCTCACTCTCTCTCTGTCTGTCTTTATGTATATTATGTATGTATATATGTATGTGCTAAATGTGAGTGTGTGTCCTCGTAATTGAATGAATTTCAGTCGATGTTTATATTCACTGTTTTAAATTCAATTCACACAAAATTTTAATACAATTTTTAAATATATTTTAAAATAATTTCAGATTGTCTTTAAACAATCAAAAGAAATTTAAAGAGAATTTTTTAATAATAGTAATTTAATTATTTAATAAACCAATCTAACAAATTCAATAAATAAATAATAATTTGAAAAAGTATTAAACTTGTAATTTTTATTAATATTTTTTTACAAATGCTTCTTAAATTTCTTTTAAAATTCGATTGGATTTCAATTCAAATTAATTCTCAACGAAGAAACTTTTGCTTGAGTTTTCTTCCTTCCTTCCTTCCTTCCTTCCTTTCTTCCTCCTTGTTTGCAGTTTAAACTCTTTGTTGCTGTTGCTGTCATTATTATTATTATTCCATTCTTTTTACTTTCTTTTTATTTGATCTCCTGCGTTTATAATAAAATTTTTAATAAGTTGACGCTTTCGTTCGTTCATTCGTTTGCTTTTATAATAGAATTTTCATGGCAAACTTTCAGCCACTCAAGAAAATTGTTTAAACTAAAAATTGAAAAAGTTGTATGAGTTTTTCTCACATCTTATAAAATTATTAAATAAGTGTGTAAGTTTTACAGTGTTGTTGTTATTGTTTTAGTTGTTGTTTTTATTGTATTATATATTATTATAGTTTATGTTGTAGTTTTACTGGTTGTTGTTGCTATTATTATATTACTTTCATGTAACAATTTTTATTGTTTTTTAAGCGTTTTCATTGTGATTAAATTTTTCAACTAGCTGCTGAGGGATGAAGTGGCAATAAAGCGGCTTTAATCTGAGTAAAAGAAGAAGAAGAAGAAGAAGAGGATTATGAAGAAGAAGAAGAAGAGGATTATGAAGAAGAGAAGAAGAAAAATGAGGAGGTGACGATGATGGAGTAGCATGCGAAACATTTTACGAAGCACGAAGAGTGTTCAACTTTGCTGATGTTTTTATTAGATTGCAAGTGAAGACTTTTTAATTGCAACAGCAACAGAAGCAGCAACAACAACATCATACTTCTTTATCCTCACCATCAGCAGCAACGACGTCGTTGATGATTTGATAAAATTTCATTCATGATTTTATTATCGTATTTCTCAGAAAACCTCCCCGTGGATTTAACTTTAAGGATGAAGATTAAAAGAAAGAGCAAAAAATAATGATTCTAAACTTGCTCTTGACTCCTTTTGCCGCCCTCCTCCCTCCCCTTCGCCCACCCACGATTGACTGGAACACAAGTGAACCATTGAAGCATCTCTCGACTTAACTCGAGCTCGTGTCTTCTTTTTCTTGATTACGAGTGCTTTAAATTTCCAATCGCAATCAATTTTCAATCGTTTCTGAGAAGAAAATCCTTCTTTTTTGTCGACTTTCTGCTCCTTCGCGAAGTCTCCACGAAGATGCTTCGTAAGCAGAAAAGAAAATTAGGAAAGAAGTCGGATTTTCTCATGTTTGCGGTGATGAGGCGCTACTGCTGCTGCTGGCGTTTCTCTGCGACTGAAGACAAGAAGCAGCAGCATCGTCAACTGCGAGCACTTTTAAAGCATTTCTAAATTCTTCCTGAAGTCTTACATACACTAGTCGTTGCTCTCTCTCTCTCTCTCTCTCTCTCTCTCTCTCTCTCCATGTCTCTCTCTCTGTTTCTCTCACCAGCTGCAATCTTCTTCTGAGATCCTTCGATTTTAATGGGATTTTGCGACAATTAAAAGTGACATCGTACACATTTAAGAAGCTGCAATGTAACGTGCTCACTTAGCCACACACACACACACGCAAACACACACACGCAAACACACACACATACATACACATACATTTGAACATACACAAATATAGCCTGCATAATTTTCTAAGTAACTAAAGGCAATGAAGTACTCCACATTTCATTTAGTGAATCATTTTATTCACGATTCACTCACTGATTCAATTTAACGTATGAATGATTCATTAAATTATTCATTAAATTCATTTAAATTATGAATGATGGATGAATCACTGATTTCTTTTAAGTTTTTAACTGATGATTAACTGTTTTCAATTGATTCGCTTGTTTTCATTTCATTCATTAATGATTCACTAAATGATTCGCTTGTTTTCATTTCATTCATTAATGATTCACTAAATGATTCACTTATTTTCATTTAACTCATGTACTTTTTAGTTAACTTAAATTATTGATTACTTTTTAACTTTTTATCTCAAAGCTTCGATAGTTTTCTGTTTAGTTGGATTTTTTAACTCCAATGAGACCCGGATTCGGACTTCGGACGACAGCGTTTCTAATAATTCGCAGTTTCATCGCCACAAACCGATTGTTTGAAAGTTGTTGAGCATCATCCGGCACTCTTCCTCTTCTTCTTCTTCATCTGCACCGCATACGTTTCCGCTCTCAAATTGCGCTTCAATTGTTTCGAGCTGCTTTTCGGGTGCAACTTTTAATTGTCTTTTTCGGGAAATTTGCACTTTTATCGTGAGTTCAGCAAAAAGTTGAACGTTGCACGTTTTTGGTTCCTTTTTTATTTCCACACTCTTCACCGCAATCACTCCACCATTTTTTTGTGTTTTTGAATTTCTTAAAACTTATCGAATTTTGCGAGTTTCAAAAACTTTTTCTGAATTTCGATAAAATTATAAAAAATAGTTGTGTATCGTCCATTGAAGCATATTGAGGAGCTTCTCTCGCACAGTCGAAATTAAATAAGAAATAAATTTCAATTTACGACACACACACACACACATACATTCATACACATACATACATATATACACATAGCGGAAAATAATTCCTTTGGATTCGTTTGTAAAACGCTTTTTTAATTATAGTCTTTTTTTCTATTCAATAATTTGCTTTGTTATTATAACTGTTGAACTTCTACACGAACAAACAAGTATACAACACAAACACATGCACACACACACACACAAATACACACACATACAGATGTGTGTTTGCCGAGTTACGTGTTACACTTGGCTAAAATATTTTTGAGGTATGCAAATATTAATTAAAATGTTTGTTTGCCGAGAGAATGTATTGTGTTATGAGTATGAGTGTGTTTTTGTGTGTGTGTGTGTGTGTGTTCTCTTTTGTGTACATTTCAGAGTTTCCAGGTTTCATTGCATACATAAACAATGCGGTTCGATTTTAATCTTCAACGATTCACCAACGTGACCAACAATTTTCAGTACATCCATTCATACATTCATACAGTCCGTCATTCATTCAATCTGTCGTCCATTTAATCGTTAATTTTGTTTAATTTAATTTAATGCATCGTATCTTGTTCTCTTGTTGTTCATTTCGTTTCTTGTTCTTTTGTTTTCAGTTTCTCATTTGCAAATAATGCAAAAGAATAAGAAAATATTTTCCAAAAATAATAAAGTCGGTTTAACTTCTGAAACAATCCTCAACTCCTCAAAAAGTTAAAATTATTGACAGCCTGATTATTATATTGATATTATTAGTAATAATTTATTACTGATATTTTTATTATGTTTTTTATATCGTTGTTGTTGCTCTCATCGTTACTCTTTCCACTTTAATTGTTGCTGTTCTTTATTCTTTATATGTCTTTTACTCAACTGAATATATGAATTTTGAATTCAGTTGTTATTCTTTTTGTTGTTGTTTTATTTTGTTTTACGCCGCGGTTGTTTTTCCCATCAAAGCTGCCAATTTTCATCCGTTTCATGAATGATTTTCAACGGGGCAAAAATTAATATAAAAAATCCATTCCATCAAAATGGATAAATAAACTTTTAATTCAGTTTATTAATAAACATTTTTGTAGGCTAAAAAAAATACAAACAATCAAAGAGAATAAAAAAGAACAAGAATAACGAAAGGAAAACAAAGCATAATAAATTAAAAAAATATGAGTTCCAATCTTGCTTTGTTTATGGTTTCTTTTCTTTTTCCTGAAATTCGTAATTATTTAAATATTTATGTTGACTCTTTTTATATTTTTATTTTGTTTATTTAATTTCTTTTAATTCTATTTAATTTATTCTATTTCCTTTATTTTATTTTGTTTTCTTTTATTTTATTATTTTATTTAATTTCGATTATTATTTTAATGATTATTTTTATTTATTTCTTTTGTTTTCTTTTCTTTTCTTTTCTTTTCTTTTCTTTTCTTTTCTTTTCTTTTCTTTTCTTTTCTTTTCTTTTCTGTTCTTTTCTTTTCTTGTTTTTTCATTTATTATTTCTTCTTTTCTTTTCGTTTCGTTTATATTATTTATTTCTTGTTCTTTTAGGTTTCTCTTTCTTCTTCTTTTTCTTCGTTCAATGCTTCGAATTCGGTTACAATCAGATTCATCGCAGGTTCGAATGACCCACAAAAAACTTACCTTTAAAACTAGCAGATGTTTATGAAGAATGTCTTTGATTGGGTATTGTTTTTGTTTTTGTTTTGTTGTTGTGTTGTTTTTGTTATTTTTTACTTTTGTGCATTGTTTTAGTTACGGGAAAACTTTTCGCCTCAAAACTAATCCATTGACGGAGTGAAAAGTTTTCGCCTTTGATTTAGATTTGAATTTGAATTTTGTTGAAGCAGTCACAAAGGAAAGAAACTTCCACAAAGAAACACAACTCCCAAGATTCCAACGCTCCCCTCCCCACCCCCCCTCCCCCCCCCCTCTCCCTCAACTTCAGACATCATATTTGAATGTTTGTTTTCTTGTTTAGGACTTTTGTTAGTTTTCAAAGCAAAGAAACGTTAAATATTTGAATAGATGTGGATAAAAGAGTAACCATGGATGTATATTTGTGTATGTGTGTGTGTGTGTGTGTGTTTGGTTGTATCTGGTCATCTCTGCGGCGCAGCAGAAAAGCCAAAGATGACAGTTTTGTTGTGGGTCACCTGCGAAGGAGGATTTCTACAAGCGGCAGTCGACTTGATATCGCTCTAGTCGATGTGCTAGTATGTGTACGTGTATGTGTACATGTGTTTGTACATGTATGAAAGAGACATACTGAATTCTCCTGTCATGTAAAATTGAAGGCCTTGATTTGGTTTATTTTTAGAGGTCGATCATTCGAAAGTTTGAAGAGAAACTGCAATAAACTTTAAATTGCAATGTTTCAGGTTTCCTCATGAATCGACTTTCTGTGCTCGAAGAATCAAAATATACTCAAAACCGCTTTTTAGAGGGTTTTTCGCTTTATTTTTACCGAGTGAAGCGTAACGAAAAGAATTCAGTTTAAAGACGCGTCTGCGAATTCGAATCTAATTCAATTCAACGACCACTCAAGCCACACGTCAATCCTTCAAATTGTCAACTTGACAATCTGTCTGTCTCTCAATCTGTCTTTCGGTTTCTGGTGCTGTGATTGTTTCAGTTGCGTGTGTGTGTGTGTCGCGTGTGTCGCACGTATTCGCCGAAGCCAAAAATCAACGCGTTGCAAGAACAAGCTTTCTGTATGCGTTTTATACTTTGTATGCTTAACATGTAAAATTCGCGCATTCGACTGTCGCTTTGTCTTCGGTCGCTTTGGTTGGCTTCAGCGACATCGGACGCTTTTTACAACGGATCAAAATCGCGTCTGCAGTTCACATCGCCTCGCTGTTTACCTTCCTTCTTTTTATCTACTGACAGCGTACAATTAATTGAATGCAAAGTAATACAAGCTCACTAACACACACGCACACATACACAATGTACACTGGCAAATAAACATGTGTTTGAATGTGTGCATGTCAAAGCTGTGTACATGGATGTGTGCAGCAGCAACAGCGGCGTGAATTACGTGCTGCACATTTCGCCAAAAATCAACAACAACTGCAACATGTACCACAACAACAACAACAATAAAAGCAACTCAAACTGAATGCCCAACCTGCAGCAACTCCAGGAGTCGCCTAGAATTGAGTGGAATGGAACGTGAAGGCGCGGCAGCGACAAGGCGACTCTGATCGCAGTAACCAGCGAAGAAGATGAAGAAAAAGAAGAAGAAATAAAAGAATATAGAAGGGGCGAAGAAGGGTTGAAGAAGAAGCTCAAGTTGAGCTCGAGCACTTTTCGAAAGTTACAGAACTTATCGAGATTTTCAAGCTTTTACTTCTTCCTTTGAAAATGTGTCTGCGTCTTCCGTCGAGCGGTCGATTGGTCGATTGGTCGACTCCTTAACTCCTCAGCCACCAGCCCCTCACCCAGTGAACCCCACACCGACACCGCTACAACCCCTCCAACGCTCCACATGGATTAGCATTCTTCCTCCTTCGAATTTAGTAATTAGCATTCGCTGGAGCTGCTAATTGACGCCGATTTACCTCCTACACTCTTACAACCCCACCCCTGTTCTCACATCTACGCTCCCACCGGCCTCCTCTCTCTCTCTCTCTATCTCTCTCTCTCGCTCTCTCTCTCTCTCTCTCTCTCTCTCTCTCTCTCTCTCTCTCTATCTCTCTCTGAACACTCCTCTTACATGTTGTTTTCTTGGTTTCTTTTAATAATGTTGAATCTTGAAGATCAAAGAGTATCTCTGATGTCTTAGCTGTGTTCGCTCCATTGAAAGGGTTTTGTGGGGTTTTGAGGGGCTTTGAGTTTACCGGCGCGGGAGGTTTGAGTAGCTTTCGCTTTATTCAATTCAATATGCAATGATATGGGCGCTGCTCCTTTAAAGATTCAAAGTTATTCAAATAAACGAACAGCATCCCGAGCAACGAGCTCACAGCAGAGACGCACAGAGGTCGATTGCAAGGTCGAAGACGGGGGGCGCTTGGAGTCTGTTTTTCTATGAAGCCATGAAGTGAAATCGGATTTCATCGGAAGGCGAATGAATGTGTTTTTTTCTCTTCTTCTTCTTCACAAATTGATTTCTCATTTCGTTAAGAAGCGGATGAAATCCTTTGAGCGGTCAGCTCGAATTCAACGTTGGTAGAGTATCAATTTACCGATTTGGTGCTTTGGGACCGGACCCAGCTTAGTGAGGATTTGTTCGGTATGGCTTCTTAAGCGCAACACGAGCCCTGAACCAGCTTCAATACAGATTTAAGGTTGTTTTTAAAGGATTGTTTTTTTTTTGTGGTTCTGGAAGTTAAAACAAAAAATATTCATATGAGAGATGAAACTGAATTTCTAAGTAAAATTCTCTTTTCGTAGAATAGAAATGATTCTGTTGATTTTAAAGTGTATTTCAAGCTTAATAAACACGGAAAGGAATTGAAGAACAACAACAACAACAATAACAGCTCTTCACAACTTTTCACCTCGTCTGGCTGCGTTGCCATTCATCATCGTCATTATTTTCCTCGTTCAGTCGCAGCGCAACTCGATGACGTGATGGCGATTTAAGTAGGTGCGGCTTCGTGAAGTACTCGCAGTCTGACGAGCTGGTGTTTGCGGTGAATGGGAGTGGGAAAGAGACAGCGGAAGAAAGACAGAGAAGAAGCAAGGGAGGGGGGTGCTAAAAGCACTTCTCACTTCCATTTTAAGCCCGGTAAAATTCAACGCGACACGCGACACAGCAGAAACCTTGCGCTCGGTTGTTGGTTTGATGCGGAATCACCGACGAAAGATGAATTCCAGATGAAGCAGCAGACGCACACTCGTACGTATCTGCATCTGTCGACGGTTCTCGGTGATCAGATGTCCTTAAATAGGACATCAACCGCTTAGCAACAGCACGGCAACAACAGCGGCTGAAATTATAACACCATTCAAACAACAAATAAAAGCTTCGGGGCGCGAATCGGTTTAATGAAATGTAAATAAAGAGAACGCAGACTACGGCAAGCAATTAGAGGGTGAGAGGGGGAGGGGGATGAGACGAGGGGGATGAGACGAGGAAAAGGTTACAAGCCCTGCACTAAGATAAAATGTAAATAAAATGTAAAGGATCTATAAACACCAGAGGACTTTAATGCTTGACGAATGCTTGCTGTTTAAAAGAAGCAAGGAACGATAACGAGAGACGGAATCAAGATAAAATAGAAGAAGAAGAAGAAGAAACGATTCATGTAAAAGATGTGGTTAAAACATAGCCAATTTGAACAGAAATTTATAGAGAATACACACAACCCCGGAAGCAGCCATGATTCTTCATGAACACTCAAATTCTCGAAAAATCAGATTAGAAATAAAATATTTCTTTACAAATCTAAAACAAATTAATAATAAGTTGTGCTTTAGAAAAAGAAGGTATTTAGTTTTTATATAAGAAGTGGGTTGGGTATTGACCCATTTTGCCCATTTTTTAGACCCAACTGCTTTATATACATATACATGTATAATATAGAGTATGTCGCGGATGATGTTTTTCTCTACCAAGCAAAGGTGATGTACTCTTTCCTCTTCGGGTTCAGGATATAAAAAGCAGTTGCATGTTATAGAAGACTTTTACAAATCGACTGGAGTGTCGATTTCAATTTCGAATTTGGTTTCGCTTTTCATTGTTTGTGGCCGAGTTTTATTACTTATTATTATGATTATAGTTATTATTATTCTTATTATTTCAATTCCTCTGTAAACTTGAAACAACATTCTTTTAAGTATTATTATAGAAAATCATATCACTATCATTGAAAAGAGCAACGATTTTTGAGTCCTTTGTATCTGAAGGTTTCTTGGATTTCATTTGGATTCGGATGTTATGCTGATGAAAAATCTGAGGGATAATAGAAGGCTTTGATAGGATATGCAACACACACATTCACACATACACACACACACGCGCATGGGATGAATGACACAAGGACATCCTTGCAGCCTCAAGCGATGGCTATTAAATGTCCTTCTCAATTTGAAGCCAGCTGTTTCAAGGTTTGACCAACGGCAAAGCAATCTGAGAAACACCCCGAAGAAAAAAAATACAAAGAAATCATAGAAATTGAATAGAAAAGTAGAAAAAAAGGAGCAGGACAAAAATCCATTTTCAGCAAATGTTGCACAAAGAAAAAAGAAAGTGCAGAAAATTACAAAACTAACGCAAATTCCTCAGAAAGATCCTTTTTAATGGATGACGAGGACGAGAGTGATGACGATGGCGCTGACGGTGACGATGGCGCTGACGGTGACGGTGACGGTGACGGTGACAGTCTCGCATCAAAGTACGAAGAAGCAGTTGATAGTTTTTCGTGTCTGGCAGAAGTAAATGCTTCATGATTCATGCTTCGTGCTGCTTCTATGAATAATTTTTGTATAAATAAAACTACGGCATGTTTTCGGGCATCGCATTTCGCTGTCTTTATTTTTTTCCCCATTCTTCCAAACCTTTTATTTGCGGTGTTGACAACAACAATGACCATAAGGATGACGATGATGATGTTGACAAGCAGGAGACGCAGCAACAGCAACAGTTTCAATAAAGACAAACAATTGAATGAATGAGCGAATGAATGAACGAATGACTGAACGCAAGAATGAACGAAAAAAAGAGCGAAGACAGATCGTAGTAAGTGAATAAATGAAGGAGTGAATATCTGCTGGTGGCCATCAAGAAATGCCGCAAAGTATGCTCTGTTTTTTTCTCTTACTTTCTGTTGATTTTGAAGTGAGGAAAAATTCCATAAAAAAGAGAGACCAAATAAAATCATTTAGTATAATATAACAATAGAAGCTTCATGCTGCTTCTTACATACTTTGAATTATCCAGAAATGTTTTCGTAAAAATTTGAATGCAAGTTTTTAGTTCTTCATATTTTTCCCCTGCTTCATCCTCTTCTTCCCCGCTTCTCCTGTGTTTCTCTGTTTCTTGTTCTTGAGTTCTTGTATCTTCGACTGTCTGTCGTTTAGTTTTCGTTGGATGAAAAGTTTTCTTTAAAAAATGCTTGAAGCTGTCCGAAGAATTCCTCGATTTCTCATCTCTTCTTTAAGTTTTCTTTCTCTGTCTCTCTCTCCATCCTTCCCTCTCTCTCACTCCCGAGGCTAAAAACGGGAAACAGAAATGTTCTTTAATAAATTATTTTAGTGTTTCTCTTTGGAAGTAAAATAAATTTACAGTCACCTGCTTTTAAAATCGTGAAATTTGCACTCTTGTTTTTTCTTCTGGTTTCATTTAATGTGCTATTTCAAGGGAAACTTTACTTGTACTTATATTTTGGACTATACTATAATATAAATGCTTTTATATAACTATGTATGTTTTTTAAGTTGTATTTTTATTAATTTTTGTTGCTCATTTTAAATATACTTCGCGTATTCTTTGAATACTATTCTAAAGACTTTCAACACTTAAAACTTGTTTCAGCTTTCAACAGTCTCATTAAAATAATGGCAAGGAATCATAAACAAAAAAAAAAAGAAAAGAAAAGAATTCAGGACTTCAAAACTTCAGGAGAACTAATTTAAGTTTATTATCGTCATCAAACACGAACGAGTTAAGTCCAGAAGAAGAAGAAGAACGATATAAACACATACACACACATATCTTTGCATTTATATCATTATATTATACACACATCTTTAATATATCATATTTTATTACAACAACAAAGCACTTGCAAGTGATTTTCTTTAAAAATATTCCAAAAAACCTGATCAAAATTTATTGCTTCAACTCAACAACAAGAACTCGGCCAAGAATTGCTCTGTATGTGTGTGTGTTCTTCTATCTGTGTGTCTGTGTGTGTGAAATTTATTGCGTTTTGTGCGCTTTGGCCACGTTAAACACTTAACCACGCTAATACAAGCGAGGTCAAAAGAGCATTCAAAGCGATTTGGTTGGCTGTATCGAGTCCAACACACACACACACACATACACATATATATACACACACACACACACACACACATACACAAATACACACAAAATAAAGCCATACAAAAAGTTAAACGTTTCGGTTTAAAAATTCTTCTTAATATTTTTTTCGTTATTTTGTTTCTTTGGGATTCGTTGCTGGCAAAAGAAGAGAGCAGGCAAAAAACAAGAAAAACTCGTTACGTTTTATTTCACTGTGCGGTTTGCTGTGAGAGCCTGTATGTGTGTGCGTGTGTGTGTGTGTATTTCTGTGTGTTTGTACATGTTTTACTTACCTTGGATTTTTGCCAACATCGTGGATTTTATCGCTTGGAAAAAGTTTTTTAGAAATTTTGAACAACGAAATAGAAACGCATTGCATTTAACAGTGTTTAGAAAACAAGGAAATTTTTGAATAAAATAATTTAAGTTTTTAGAGTAATTTTAAGCATTTATTATTATGTATTTATTATTCATATTATAAAAATTATACTACTATAGAATAATAATGTGTATATAACAATTATTAACCTAAAATGTCAATAAAATAGAATAGAATAGGAAAGAGAATTATTTGTGTCTAAGAAATGGTGTGTTATTTAATTTAAGTTAAAATTTAACATCCTTAATTACAGATTTTAATTTTAAACAATTTACTTTAAGTTTTTATTTGCTTGTCTTAAGTTTAAGTTTAAATGCTAGTTAATTAAAAATAACTTCACTCATTTTAATAATAGTAATTATTATTGTACTCGTATATTGAAAAAATATTCAGAAATAAAATGAATATTTTTAGTTTGTTTGTTTCTTCGTCAGCTGCAGCTTGTTTTGACCTGGTTTGAACCCGCCTCCCCACCCTCTCGAGTCATCTCGTCAGTTGGCCAAAGTTATTGACTCAACTTGATTGGCTTCGTGATCGCGCACCCTCCGAGAAGATTTACAGAAGACTTTCTTTCGCTCAGTTGCTGGACTGCGGCTTTTCTTTGGACGGCAGACTACAAAAACAATGAGCAAGGAAGAATGATTCTAAAGTAATGCAATTAAATGGAACATCACTCTGCTAATGAAACTAATGCGGTACTTTGAACTCCTCGGTTTCACTGGAGTACAAAAGAGCCTCAGAGAGTCTTTGGAGAGTCTTGGACTGAAAGTACACTGAGTATGTTGTACTCAGTCCCTCGCCCGCACATGAGTCCTTCATTCATCTGCGATCTGCGTCATTCAGGTTTGATTTAAATTGAAGTCGCTCTAAAAAATAAAGACTCTCTATTTTTGTGAAATATTTGAACAAATTAAAAGTATTCCTTGTCTATTATCTCCCCTCATGTCTTTTTCTCTCTCTCTCTCTCTCTCTCTCTCTCTCTCTCTCTCTCTCTCTCTCTGTCTCTCTCTGTCTTCCTCTCCCCCAATTGTTTGTTCTCTTCCTCTTCAGTTCGTGATGTCGATAATGTTTTGACTTTTGTGTGCTTTAATTTTGTGTTTATTTTCGATTTAGTTTTGCAATCTTTTGACGTTATTCCGGCCCTCGTCGGGCACTCTTCTGGTCCTTCTTCGACACTCCTCTGGTTCTTCTGTGGCACTCCTCTGGCACTCCTCTAACCTTGTTTTATATATTCTATGGCACTCCTCTGTCATTCTACTTAACTCTTTTTCTTTCTCTCTCTCTCTCTCTTTCTCTCTTTCGTACAGCTTTCTTCTGGCCAACAATCAAAAGATAACACAAAATGACACAACCTGAACTTAGTGTGGCCCAAGTGAAGTGTTGCATGCAGCTGGTGCCTTGTTACGACTCTTGTTGTTGTTGCTTCTTCTTCGCCTTATTGCTCATTCACTCTTCTTCTTCTCTTTCTAACAATTGACCAAACAAAGTATTAATTGCTTTTGCTAATCGCCAACTTTTAATCCGTTACAACTGTTGTTACTACATACAATAATAATAATAATAAGAACAACAACAAAAGCTACAACAATATCCAAACCAAGAAAAGGCAACAACAAAAGACAACAACAAAAAAAGCAACAACGAAGACAAGGAAAACAACCACAAAGCCAACAACAACAAAAACGAAATGGAAAAGAAGAACAACCAAGAAGAACAACGACAACAACAACACTAAAAAATTTTTTACTTAAGTTTTTTTATTTTCCTAATAAAAAAAAATGCGGCTTCAAAAGCAATTTAAAGCTTTTGCTTTTGGATCAAACTTTTTAAGGACAAAAAAAAAAGCCAAGCAGAAAAGAACTCAACCCTAAACGAAGCACCAAAAAAAAAACATCAGCTTGTGACAGTTGAGGTTACAAACACCTCAACGTGACTAAAAAGAAGAAGACTAAGTAAAGGATGGTGTGGGGCGGAGATGAGGATGGTTTGAAATGTAAAGGTAAAATAGAAGTAAAGAAGCATACAAAAAGGGAGTAAAAACAGAAGAAGGAGAAGGGTGTGAAGGGGGCCATGAAGGAAGTAGAAAAGGTTTTAAGAAAGGAATCAGAAAGAGTGAGGAAGGAAGGCAGGAGGAAAGTAAAAAAAAGTAACAAGGACAGCGAAGAAAGCAGTGCGGAAAGAAATAAAGAACAAAGTAAAGAAAGGAGAAAAAGGGGAGTGAAAAAGGTGCTAAAAAGGTAGGGAATAATATTGTGAAGAAGTTTGTAAAAAATATACTGAAGAACACGATAGAAAAAGGAAGAAGAAGAACAAAATCGGAGGAAGGAAGGAAGGAGGGAAGGAAAAAAGGAAGGAAGGAAAGAAGGAAGGAGTATGTAAAGAGGTAGAGTAACCTTTCTAAGCACCTTCATCCCTACCTTGTACGCTACTGGCTTGTGTGGGTCTCTTTTTTCGGAGCTAAACTAGGATAGAATGAAAAAATGGAAACCGATTTCTACTACTTTTTTTAAGCTTTTAAGCTGCTTGCTTGCTACTTTTTACGCCTGTTTTTTCATGTTGCTGCAGCTGCTGCTAATCCAGGCAGGAGGGTGGACGGAGGTGCCTCGGCCGTTTAGCAGGATGACTCGTTAGCTAAACTCAGTGGCGTGGAGCGAGTGGGCGGGGCTGTGGGGAGGTTGGCGAGGCAAGGGTTAAGCTGCCAAATTCTGACAAATAAAGCATTTTGTCTGCTGTGTCATCTGGCCGCTGGCAAAACTTCTGCTGCTCTGACAGCAACCGAATTTTCGAAGGTTCTCTTTTCTCTTTTCTCTCGTCTCTTTCGACCAAAAGAGGTTTGTTGCTTCGGTGGTTTAATCCTTAGCCCATTTCCAGTAACTGAAGAATGGGGCGGGGGCGGGGAGGTAACGAAAACGTAGCAGCAAAGCCAGGTAGTAAAACTTTTGTCGCTTTTTGGACGTAATCGAATGGGTTCCATGTTAACCAAAAAATGTTTCGTGTAATAAGTAAAAATTAAAGCACTGACTTTATTGGTTTCGAAATCGAACAAGTAATGTAATTATTATACATATATCCCGATAAATTATTCTATTGAAGAATCACAACACAAGATTAAATCACGGTGATGATTTCTAGTCACTTCCACTATAATTTTGAGATCTTCTTGCAACACGTTTTTAGCATGGACCATGAACACCTGCTGCGAGTAGTACTTGTGCCCCAATCGGCGTCCTTTATCTTCATGACTTTTGCTCTCTATAAGTTCTCTGAATGAAATTAAATGGATGAATGAAAACTGAGATGGAAGGGGAAGAAATGAAGAGAGAAGTGGAGGGATACTTCGATCCACTGTAAATCGGTAAAATTGCCAATTCTGTTGGCCGCAGAAACTTTTCGATCTGCAATCATTAAAACTCAATTTTTCGCCAAATCGCAAGAGACAAAAACTGGTCAAAGAGAAATTTACGAAGAAAAAGGAATGAAGGCAAAAAATAAAGGAAGATAAAAGAAGACCAATAAAATTGTAACCAATTCGATTGAGCACTCGACGTTAAGAACTCCGAACTCACTTTCATTTTCTCACTAATTTAAGAACCACGCTTGGACCAAAGGAAAAAGAAGCGGAATAAAAAGAAAATGTAGAACAAGAATATAAAGAAGAGGAAACAAATAGAACAACAACAAAAAATAAGAAGGTGAAAAGCATTCAAAAGTTTCTGTTTTCGTTTTCCTTCTTTGGGTTTTATAGCAACTTTCTATAAATGCTTTTTGCTTGCATCCTGTCTCTCTTTCTCTGTCTCCGTCTCAGTCTCTCTCTCATCAGCCGTGCGGTTCATCAATACGCCGCTCAACCGTCGTGATGATACTCGGGATATCACTTGCCATCGAATGCGACTTCATTTATATGCTTTGCTACAATTTAAAAGGTTTCTTCTTCGTCTTCGTTCTTTTCTCTTCTCTCTCTCTCTCTCTCTCTGTCGCTTTCTCCTTTCTGGTTGTGGTCTCTGCTGGCGAGGAAATTAAATTGACTACAACAAAAGGGCAACCGGCGGACTTTCAGCGACGTTCGACACGCCATAAAAGAGTACTGTTTGCAATTTAATGATACGAAATGATGAAATCTACAGCAACCAATATAAAGAAGAAGAAGAAGAAGAAGAACAACATGCAGAAGACGAACAAGCAGCAATAAAAGAGACACAGAAATTTATGGGGGAAAAATTAACGACAGGACATCAAATAGTAGATACTTCATAAAAAAGGTAGTAACGAAAAGTGGTGTAGTGCAAGAAAAATAGTAGTGCAAAAATAAGTAAGAGTAGGAAAGTAGTTGTGCAGAGTATTAAAATATACTGATAGAAAGTTTAAGTGCTTGTGTTTAATGTAAAAATGGAAAGAGGAACAAGAAGAAGAAGAAGATAAAAGTAAGAGAGCTCCTGTTCCTTCGAACTGATTCACTTTGAACTTATTTCGTGTCCTTTTTAACAGGATTCTTTTAATTCCGACCGAGCGAAATGTAAGGTAGTTTTTAGCCACCATCATTATCATCATCATCATTATCATCGTCATGCTAACAGCTCATTATTTGGAGTTCACATTTTTACATTACGTTTAGGGACTGACTTCTTTCAGCTTTTATATCACTTTCATTTTCGCCCAGGTTCCTTTATTAAAACACAATCTTAAAAAAAGGAACCATTTTTTGTCAAGAAACACATTAATAAGCTTTAATTAAATTTCACATTTTTTCGTTTCTTTTTAAATGATACAAAAAACGGTACATTTTACAAATGTTTAAAAAAAAATTCTAAAATTTCTTTTAATTTAATTTATTCAACAAAAAAATGTTCATCAATGAAGTTGTCAATGCTTTTTTATTTACTTCATTTTCATTTCATTCATTTAATTTTATCTTATCAATTTATAAAATCTTTCTATCCATTTACTTTATAGAAAATGAGTTAAATTTTTAAACTCAATGATTGTAGACAATTATTTTTGATTACATTCATTCATCGCGTTCCTTCATGGCATTTAATTCAAATAATTTTATTAGTTTTGTGCAAACAGCTCGATTGTCGTTGATTTCGGATGATTCAGGTTCCATTTCGTGGTGCTTCCAATATAAATAAATATGTATTTGTTCCAGTATTTGTGAATAGCAATTAAATTATCGAAATCGAATTAAAGAAGAGTGACATTTGGCTAATTTGTGTCACTGTGGCAACGCCTAATGTTAAACCTTGAACTAGAATGTTACACTTTTCGAGGATTCTGTTGATTTTTTCAGTGTCTCAGGTGCCAAGATTCAGATGAGATGCGTTTAATTAAATTTGTTCGCATCCAAAGTCAAATGAATTCAATTAATCGAGCTTCTTTCGAAATGCTACTCAAAAAAGGGCTCAAAACTTGTGCTCATCTTGTTTTTAGTTGAATTTTAATGAAAGTTTCATTGAACTGAATTAACCCTTCTGTCAACAGATATTTTTTCCACCTTCCGTCAACAGATAGGTCTGGCCAGACCTACAGTATGCTTTGCATGCTAAGCAAGGCAATATCCCCATAAAAGTAAGAAAAAACATCAAATTTGTTGTGAAATTAAAAAAAGGCACAGTTTATTAAATACCTTTGGCTTTAATTTAAAAATTTTTGGCATTTATATAAAACTTGGCTATGTTGTAAACATACAGGATCATTGCAATTATGACAACTAAACCTTGTTTTATGCTGTCTTTTATCATTCGCCCTACATATAGAGCAAGATTTTTTATTGTTTTATACTGTAATGCGAGTGCTAGTTGTTCGTTGTGCAATTTTTTCGCTGAGAGGTATTCCGAAAAATTACTAGTGCATTTTTAACTAGAAAGTTTTCAACTATGTGCGGATTTCTCAGTAGGTCTTCAATATATGGAGTCGCAAGCACCTTTGCGAGAGCTTTCCAAAAAATCCGGCGAGCATTCGCTTTTTGTGTGCATTCAGACTGATGTGAAATATTATATATGATGAATGGAGCCAGAGCAGATATATCCAGCATATTGGAGAAAAAGGAGAGTGGCCACCGCCACGTTTGCCTCTTGCCTTTATCCTTGATTATGTTCCCGTTCTTGGTCTCGTTCTTTTACGGTGTACAGAATTCCTTTGCTCGGATAAACATTCGATGAGTCGCAGGCCCACCATACTTACGGCAGCTAGCAGTACTCCAAAATATGCATACAGTTCTTTATCTCTAATCGCTGTCCACTGCCGAGTATTTCTTGGATGTTACTTATTGAACTTTTCCCTTTCCGTTCTAGCTTTTACATTTGTTTTTTTGCAACAATTTCAGGTGTAACGACAGATTTGAAAATATACCGCTTCCAATTTAACTGATACGTTTTTATGGAATGCTTATATATTTCTTGTAAAAATGTTCAGAATCTAAAGAGTTTTTTATGCAATTATCACTTGTTGAATGATACACATATATCGTGAACCATCTTTTGCTTTTATATTTTCAACACAAGCTCATGCATTCGCAAAATGATATTAGATGTCATAATCCTTTGGAACAGGTAACACATACAGATTTCTGCAGTCTCCCTACTCAATAGTAGGAAATATTCGCCCACAATATTATCACGTAACCCTTTTTGGTAAAACAGTAAAAAGTATTTGCTTTAACAGCATTGTTTTTTATACATTTTTTATTATGGGAAATATCCATTCAAATTCCCCTTATTTTTTACTAGTAAGCATAATGAGAGGGTTTTTTATATTGACCTCAGCCATCTGCACTGATACTGATTTGATTTTCTACCCTTATGTGAAGGAAAAACCTAAAATCATAGCTACCTAAATAAAAAATAATTTTTTTTGCCATATTTCGCCTGAAGTTATATGTAGGTCTGGTCAGACCTATCTGTTGACGAAAGGTATAAAGTTGAAAAAATAGTTAGAACTCCCGTTCTATTCAATATATCTTCATGATTCTTAAAAATTTAGACAGATAATTAGTTGGTTGACAAAGTCAGGAAGTTTCATGGGGATACCCCTAACAGTTTTTTTACAACTCGCTCTCAAAGTTGGAAAAGGTCTGGCCAGACCTAACCGTTGACAGAAGGGTTAAGTGGTAATATTTTCTGGGTTCTTACGAGTTTGAATGATGGACATTCTGACGGAGAGCCTCGTTACCACATCGCCAACTTATTTCCTTCGTATTATTCGTCCTTTCGATGGTCTTATTTTGGTTTTTGACAAACATTTCTGTGGTTAAACACACCGGAGAGGGTATTTTTTTGGGTGTTCGGTTCAGAGTTTTTCCGAGAGAATGAGTGTTGTTATTCTTGTTGTTGTTGTTGTTGTTGTTGAATATCTACTGAACAACTTAAATATTTAGTAGCAAGCAAAAAACCACAAAAATAGTTGTGGCTACGAGAGAGTCTTCAAGCAGGAAAGAATCACAAACGATGAGACAACCGCAGAGAAGAATTTTTAATTAAATCGTTGATTACTTAAGTAAGTAAGCAAATAAAGAATTTTTAATTTTATATTTTTTCCTTTTTAAAACCTGCAAATAATTAGCAAAACACAATGAATGACAAAACTTTTAAATGACATACGTGAATGTAAGGCCATGAAAGTTTATTGTAAGAAAAATTAAGTAAATGCGACTAAAACATTAACTTATTTTAAATTCATTATTATTTATCGTTAGTATTTCTTGACTTCTTTTTGATTTCTTTGACTTTTCTTTGAGAAACTTTTAAATATTTTATTTTTTACATTTTTTGATTATTTTCCTTTGTTGATTTTTGCTTTTAGTTTTTTCCGTCAAATGTTTAGAAATGTTTCAATTTACTTGCATTTATACAATACATAATTTTCTATACAAACTTCAAATTATAACTGTATACAAAATTTTAATTTATTGATATTTTATTTCTGGTTTACATTCGAAACATATATAAATATATAGCAACTAAAAAGCTGTTACTAGTAACTCAATACGAGTACATCGCGCAACAACAATAACAAGGACAACAACAGCAACAGAAGAATATAGTATATCTATAATAGTATATGTTCAATTTATGTATACATTCATAAAAACACATCCTATGACAGTCATTACATAAGCTAATAAGTAATAAAGTCATAATAATTAAAACAAACCGTTGCAGCCATTAAAATCTACAGCAACAGCAGCGGCAGCAACAACAACAACAGCAAATACAATTTATACACTAAAGAGGAGAACTATAAATCTTTGAATTTTAAATATAATAAAATAATAACAGAGAAACCCTTCCATGAATATTATTAAAGACTATATACGTATGTATGTGTCTACATGTCATGTTGTAAGTGTATCTGTGTGTTTGTGAAAGTGTGTGAATGTACCATAAACATGCTTAATTCTCAATAACTCATTCTGTTTAATAATTAGTTTTTACTAAAACAAAACATCACATTACATGTGTATATAATAACAGAGAAATGGACCCGCATATACATATAATGAAGCATATATGACTCAGTGAAAAAACACTCACAATATTGATATTATTATTGATATAGTATTAATATTGATATAGTATTGCTTGTACGCTTATGAGTCATATGTAAACATGTAATTTAATGGAAATCGAAATACTTAAATAATTTATTTAAATATTCATTGCATTCATTTATTTAGACTATCAACTTTAGTATTCGACGATTTAATTAGGATTTTAAATACATTTAAATTTAAATTTAAATACAGAAAGAAAAAGAATAGAGAGAGCATACCGAGGAGAATGCACGCTCCTCTCCCGGGTACAGCGAGCAGATTGTCTCATCGTTTGTGATTCTTTCCTGCTTAAAGACTCTCTCGTAGCCACAACTATTTTTGTGGTTTTTTGCTTGCTACTAAATACTTAATTTGTTCAGTAAATATTCAACAACAACAACAACAACAACAAGAATAACAACACTCATTCTCTCGGAAAAAAAACGAACCCAGCACACATAAAAGACCCTCTCCGGTGTGTTTAACCACTGAAATGTTGGTCAAAAACCAAAATAAGACCATCGAAAGGACGAATAATACGAGGAAATAAGTTGGCGATGTGGTAACGAGGCTCTCCGTCAGAATGTCCATCATTCAAACTCGTAAGAACCCAGAAAATATTACCACTTAATTCAGTTCAAGTGAAACTTTCATTAAAATTCAACTAAAAACAAGATGAGCACAAGTTTTGAGCCCTTTTTTGAGTAGCATTTCGAAAGAAGCTCGATTAATTGAATTCATTTGACTTATGATGCTAACAAATTTAATTAAACGCATCTCATCTGAATCTTGGCACCTGAGACACTGAAAAAATCAACAGAATCCTCGAAAAGTGTAACATTCTAGTTCAAGGTTTATATTTAGGCGTTGCCACAGTGACACAAATTAGCCAAATGTCACTCTTCTTTAATTCGATTTCGATAATTTAATTGCTATTCACAAATACTGGAACAAATACATATTTATTTATATTGGAAGCACCACGAAATGGAACCTGAATCATCCGAAATCAACGACAATCGAGCTGTTTGCACAAAACTAATAAAATTATTTGAATTAAATGCCACGAAGGAACGCGATGAATGAATGTAATCAAAAATAATTGTCAACAATTTTTAATTAATTAAATTTAAAAAAATGTAATTAATTTTCTATGACACTAATAAGAAGAGAAGAAAAACGAACAAACGGATGGTAAATAAAAAAGAAGCTTTATTTCAATAAATTTTAATGAAATTTTAAATATTTTTTATTTATGATATGAAATAAAAATATATAACGTTAATAATTGTTTATATTATATTTGTTTGTGTTTTTATGGTTTTTATTCAATTTATTTCTCATTATCAGTCATCATTAACATTATTCTTAAAGTCAGTATAAATTAAGAAGTGCGACATTTTTCTTATCGACAATTTGAGTAATTTAAAGAATTTCAAAATATTTAAACATTTCTGAAACAACAAAAACCAGGACCAGGAATGAAATGTTGCCTTGCAACTTTGCGTATCTTACTTTGACAAGCTTTGGAAACTTTCAACAGCGTCGACACACAAAATCGCAGGAGAATGAAAACCACATTTTATATTATTCCGCACTTGAACCACACACAAATTCTGACCTAAATTCCGCGCTGCACTCTCTTTCATTGCCATTTAGAATCTTTGTGCCACACACACACACACACATACATCAACACATCTGAAGTCAGAAAGTAGTAAAAAGCACTGCAAATACTACGCTCGAATGCGTGCTCGCTGTTCGTATCCACTGCAAACGTTTTAATAGATGTCTGTACGGGGTCTGGTTCTGTTTGTCCCCCATGCGTACATGTCGACTTTGTGTATGTATGTGTGTGTGCGAGTGTGTTTGTGTGGCTTGCTTTTACTGTTACTGTGTTAGTGTTATAAAGGGTTCGCCTTAAAACTCGATCATGCGGATGACAGCCGCCGCCGCACCACAGCCACCAACGACTGCAATTCGTTTCGTGTTCATCGCCGTCGTCATCATGTCGTCCTTGTTAACTTAACAGATATGCTACATCATCTTCTTCTTCTTCTTCTCCTTTAACGATTCCTCCTGCTTTCAGTGCAGCAGCAGCAGCAGCAGAAGAAGAAGAAGCAATCTTCACAGGAGGTCTTCGCAGAGAAGGCAGACTCTGCTTGGTGCCAAAAATCTACCATCGCAAAATTATTGTTAGTTTCATCTGTTCGCTTCAGCTTTGAATGTATTGGATTGCATTTTTTCTTTATGTAGTTTTCAGTATTATCTGAGTGAGGGTCTGTGTGTGTGTTTGCAATTCGCCAATAATTTTGCCAAAAAATACTTATTTTGCTTTTGGCCCGTTTTGACAGTATTCAGTCGAGTGTGCAGCAGAAAAATCCTCAAAACTGAAATATTTTTGCGTCCTGGGATTCTGGTGGAAATGCTGTTTTCCCTTTTTTCCTGAATTGATTTTTTACATTGAGTAGTTACGCTATGAGTTTGTGATTAACTCCGTAACTACAATTTAACTACAGAATTAATGAAATCCGTACTCAACAGTTTTTATTTCGACTAATCTATGTCTAACTAACTGGATAGCAAAATGGGTCAAAACATGAGAAGGCGGCATGGGTAGAGGCGTGACAAGCAAGGCAGGATAGACCCAAAACGGTGTGGGCCAAGGAAGTGAAAAGGGAATAATGGGCCTATACAGCCACATCAGCCACTACAGCCCACCGCTACATACCCTCTTCCCATATAAAGAGTACCAGAATTCTATTCCACAATAAAACTTAATCATTTGTTCATCTATTATCAATGTGTCAGAAGTGGTGGAGCCATTAGGGTTCTATACTGTGTATAAGCTTCGGCTGAGATGTCAATAATAGTCTTTTTGGTTGATTCCTTCTCGCATCTGATCTGTATTTGAGCATATCTGATGCGATCTGGTTGCACAAATGTAAACACAACATGATCACTGATCACACTTTTGAGTGAAGAAAACATACTTTGACCCGGTAGCAAATAAAGTTGCCGATTAGTGAACAGCATCATTTATAAATGTTGAACATTCATAAGTCGTGAGCCAACAACAAAACCAGTTGTGACAATGTGTTTAATAATAATGATAACTTGTAATTATTACATTAATTAAAACCCAGAGTACTACGTTGAAATCTACTCTGAGTATACACCGAATTCTTGAAACGAAATCTTAAAAAGGAATTATATTTAAAAAATATGGGAAAATCGAATTAATTTCTGTCAATAAGTACTCGTAGAAACTTAAAAGATAAAACATAAAATAGATAAAAGACAGATAAGATAAGTTTTAGATAAGTTTTTATATGTTAAAAAAGAGGTCTTTTATTATTATTGACACGATTTCGTTGCTTAACAAAACATTACTTATCTCGGTTCTACGGTTCTACGAGTCTTAAGAAATACAGCTTATTTTTAACTTTATCTCACTTTATCTCTAGAAATGCTACTTATCTCCAGAACTCGACGTAGCTCCCTGGATCTGTAGTACACTTTCTTGCAAGTGCTGTTGCAAGTGAGTGAGGCTTTCATCTGAAGTTTAGTGGACTTAGTTGTTGTTGCTGTCACCCTTAACATCTTATTCAATATTAATTATTTGTTTTTCGAGCCGAGTTAAGCTCCGTTGTGTGAATCTCGCAGATTCTACTCTCGGATCTATCAACATTGAATTACGAGTTAAAACAACCCGATAATTATCTCGAATCGAAAGAAAACTGTGGAGTTCCGTTCATCCATTAACTGAACTCGTAATTTATAGACGAACGCAACAACGGATCGGGATAGGAACGGGGCAGGGGTATTAATCTTAATTGCTTGTTTTCTTCGAAGTAGAATTGACATTCTAGCACGTTTTTAAAGCTAACAGTTTCTGGTCGATAGTGATACGGTTCTGTAATGTTCTGTGAGTCTCTGCTCTGATCCGCCGCGATCGAATCGGATCTGCTCGTTCCGGGTGCTCCAATCGTGTGTGACAGAGAAGGTCAATAGTTTATCGCACACAGAGAAATTTTTTTGTCTACAAACAAGCCTACTGTTTAAAGAAACATCTGTTTAAAGCTGGTTCTCGACGTGAGCGCGATGGAGCTAAATAGAGGGCTCTCATCTTCCATCCACCTGGGAATCAAGTAAGGACCAAGCAAGTAGAAAGTGGACAAAAATATTCATTTTACTCTAAGATAGATTCGCACAGAGCAAATAAAAATGTCGCCATCGTTATCTCGATAAGTGATGCATAATTGCAAACCCGAGTTTATTTATTATTTTCTTATCTCATCTCATTCTTGCCTTAGATTCGTCCAGCACAAAATACTTCAGTATTGGTTGTCCACAAGTCAGACCGCAGTCTTGCATGTCGCCGAGGGCGCTATACGGGGCGCGAAACGTCGAACAATCTACGGACATGAGTACTGGGCCTTCGAAGGGATTCCGTACGCCCAGCCCCCGCTGGGTGAACTACGGTTTTGTGCCCCGCGACCTGCTGTGCCATGGCCGGGCGTGAAGGACTGCATCCGATGCCGGGACAAGCCACTGCAGGTGGATCTGATTCTGCGAATGGTAGAGGGATCCGAGGACTGCCTCTATCTGAACGTATATGCGAAACAGGTAAGTGTTGGCATCTGGGGAGAGGGGACCCAGTGCGCCAGTAGTTCCGGCTCTTAAAGGTTCCTTCTGTTCTTTTCTCTTCCAGCCGCGAAGTGCTCAACCGCTGCCTGTCATGGTTTGGATTTATGGTGGCGGTTTCCAAATCGGTGAAGCCTCGCGCGACTTTTACTCGCCAGATTATTTTATGAGGGACGATGTCAATGTAGTGCTGGTGACACTAAACTACAGGCTGGGGGCTCTCGGTATTAAAGATTTCAGTAGATGAGGAAAGCTAACAAACACAAAATATGCCTCTGCAGGTTTTCTAAGTTTGGGCGATCCTGATGTGCAGGTGCCTGGCAACGCGGGGCTCAAGGACCAGGTCCTCGCCCTCCGCTGGATCAATCGAAACATAGCTCAGTTCGGCGGAGATGCCAAGAATATCACCCTCTTTGGGATGAGTGCTGGCAGCGCATCGGTTCACTATATGATGCTCAGCAATCAAGCGGAGGGACTGTTCCACAAGGCCATCATGCAGTCGGGCACAGCGCTGTGTCCGTGGGCCCTACAGACGCAACCGGGGCTGGCCTACCGACTGGCGTGCGCGCTCGGCTACAAGGGCTCGTGTAATGATAAGGAAGTTTTCCGATTTCTTACCCAGCAGAAGGGCTCCAGACTGACCAGGGCCGGAAATAACTTGCTGAGCTCTGAGGAGAAGCGCGACTTTCAGCTGTTCGCTTTTGAGCCGGTGGTGGAGCCCTACATGAGCAGCGACTGTGTGCTGGCGAAGGAACCGCTGCAGCTGATGCGCACCGCCTGGGGAAACCGGATCCCCGTCATCATGGGCGGCTGCTCCTTCGAGGGCCTCTTCTCCTACCAGGTCGACAGGGAACTGTTGAAGGATTTGGGCGATTGCGGGAGACTGGTTCCACGAGAAGTCAGGGCGAATCTCAGTGCGTCGGAAATAAACGAAATGGGAGGGCGGCTGCGGGTGGCCCACTTCGGCGCTAAGATGCCGGATGCCGAGGAAACCTTCTTTCAGTTCTTAGATGTAAGTTAGGACAACCAATCGCGATGGACTTCTAGCCTCAGGTTTTCTCTTTTCAGCTCATGTCCTACAAGAACTTCCTGCATGGCATACATCGTGCTTATCTGTCGCGTCTTGCCCTCGCGACGCAGCCCACCTTCCTCTATCGCTTCGACTTCGACTCTCCGACGGGGAACCACTACCGCAACATGACGTGCGACCGGGCTGTTCGCGGCACCAGCCACGCCGACGATATGTTTTACATGTTCTACAGTATTCCGTCCAGCAGACTGGAAGCCGGTACGAAGGAAAGCACAACCATGAGGCGCATGGTTGCCATGTGGACGTCATTCGCGACGCACTCGGATCCGAATTGCGCACAGATCGCTCCCACCGTCTGGAAACCAGCGCACGGCGATGACGTCACGCCCAAGTGTTTGAACATCAACGAACGAGTGGATTTCATTAATGTGCCGGAGCTGGAGAAGTTACGAGTGTGGAACAGTTTGTATGAGAAGCAAGAGTTGTACTAAAGGCTGAAGAAGAAGAAGTGATAGTAACTTGTGCTCTAATTACGTAGCCTTATGAGATAAAAATATTTGCGCGGTTCATTTGAGGTTCCATTTAATGTTGTAGTGCTTGTTTTATACCAAATTTAAATTTTACCAGAAAGTGTGTCAATTTCGGTCTGGCCGAAGCTGAGATATTTATAAAAATAAAGATGTAATGTATAAAAATACGATAGCCTAGCTACTAGTGCTTAAAAAATTGTTATAATATTATAATTTAAATTACAATTAATAAATAATAAATGCTTAAAAACACTTAAAACATTAAAAGTTAAAGGCAATAAAAATAGTCTCAGTTTTCAGAGAGAGGAGAGAAGAGAGATTATTATTATAATTTTAACTCTAATCTGATTTACTCAATTTTAGTTTCTTATTTGTTTCTTATTATTTTTTTGTTGTTATCTATTTGCACTTTGAAATTCATATACCGCACGTACTAAAAAAAGGGGTTTAAATCGGAGAGAGAGAGAGAAATCGAAGGTGCGCGATAACCAGAGATAAAGAATGGGTAATGAGTGAGTACTATTTTTTTACAAACAATATCTACTCGTACACTTCAAATAAAAAACAAGATCAAAACAAAGTCTTCTACTCGTCGAGATATGGAAATTGAAAGTCATGAAAAACCAGAAAGAGTGCTCTTTTAGACATGGTCGAAGCTGAAATACGCTACACTCCTCATTCATGATGAAACCATTCACCATTCACATGAGAACCTTTAAAGAATATGCTAAAGTTGCGCATCGGGTCCCTGGGAACTTTAAATCGGGAACTAATGGGAAGTTATGTTATGGTGAAGTGCCCGTTCCTCACCCATTCATGGATTCATCTTCGAATTGAACATTGCAGATTGCCTTTGAGTATATACATATGTACATAAGTAAGTAAGTATGACCATATATCAAATTTTGAAACGTCTACACTCTGATATTGCCTAAAGGCAAGAAATTGCATCTATTCGCACAAAGTTGTAAAGTAATGCAGACTAAGACTACACCTCTATGGAAAGTTTCGATTTGCCATGTCCGAAAGCTGTCGTATTATTGATACTACGTGTACTGATTGTATTCAGTTGTCGAAGTCCCACTTTAATTTCTTTTTAAGTGCCATACTAATTTTCCATCTTCGAACGTAGAGTGTACTTTAAAAAGTAATAACAAAACAAACGTTTTTCGTAAAAAAACACGAAAACCAACTCAGAAATGATAACTTAATATCAACAACAACACTCACCAAGAATTAAAATACATTCAGTACTTATTTTATTCAAATGTAGATCATTTATTGTAAATAAGGTCATTTAATTTTTTTAACGAGATTCCATATTTTTAATCAGGGTGAGATAATTTTAAGATTAAGATTTCAGATAACTTCAATATCAAGTAAGAAGCGAAAACATTGGAAGGAATTCTTTCCAGCAAAACAACCACTTCACTCGTTACTCTTTTTACCTCTTTTCTTGAGTCCATCAACTGATAATAAAGTGTTTTCAACTCTTGGACTCATTAATGTTTTCCCTATTTTAAAGCTTTAAAGGCAAGAAATTGATTGAAAAACTGTAAAAATAGCTGTATACTAGTCAGACCAAGAGGAACATCAGACTTGAAAGGGAACCACAAATCATACTGCACCACAGGAAATAATTTATTTCAATACGAAGGAAAACGTCCGAATTTAACAACGTTTCCTTCACGTGTTCAGCGAAAAAAACACTTCGATGTCACGAAAGTAAAAGCTTAAATGAACTTAAATTTATTTCGAGAATATAAAATTAATACATTTCCAGCGTCGAGGAAGCGCCTGTGATCAGCACGTCAAAGGGCAAAGTGCGGGGCATCAGGCGCACTACCATCTACGATGACAGTTACTTCAGCTTCGAGGGTATCCCTTTCGGGAAGCCACCGCTGGGCGAGCTGCGATTCTGCTCCCCCCAACCGGCTGATCCCTGGACGGGAATCCGAGACTGCAGCTCGGCCAACTATAAACCCATGCAGAGGAACCAGTTTAAACAGCGAATTGAAGGCAGTGAGGACTGCCTCTACCTCAATATATACGCCAAGACGGTAGGTAGCGACGGCCGAAGCAAGTGCGAAGAACGCAGATTGATTATTTTATTTATTTTTATCACTACCATCACGGTTGCAGATTGTCTCCGAGAGGACGCTGCCAGTCATGGTTTGGATCCACGGTGGACGCTTTTGTATGGGCGACTGCAGCCGAGACTGTTACGGACCGGACTACTTTATGCAGCAGGACATCATCTTGGTCACCTTTAACTATCGCGTGTGCTCCTTGGGTTTTCTAAGTCTGGCGGATCCGGATCTCCATGTTCCCGGCAATGCCGCCCTCAAGGACCAGGTGTTGGCCTTAAAATGGATCAAGCAAAATATCGCCAACTTCAATGGTGATACAAATAATATAACCGTCTTTGGGAATTCGGCCGGCAGTGTCTGCGTACACTTTTTGGCCACCTCTGAGCAATCTCGGGGTCTCTTTCACAAAGTCATCCTGATGTCTGCCACCATTTCGCATAGTTTCATTCCTCAAGCTGGCGCGGCCTACCGACTGGCCAAGTATCACGGGTATGAGGGGGAAAATATCGATCGCCACGTTTTGTGCTACTTGCGTGGCTTAGAAGCTGAGAAGTTGGTCACGCATGATCTGCTGACCGATGAGGAGAAGCGCAACGATTACCTCTATCTGTTTGCACCCACAGTGGAGCCATACGAGATGGATGATTGTGTCATTCCGCGAGAGCCTTTGGAAATGATGCGGACGGCCTGGAGTAATACCATTCCCATGATGGTGGGTGGCACATCGTTCGAGGGGCTTCTTCTGTACCCATTTCTTAAGAAGCAACCATCAAACACTGCGCTTCTGGCAACCGACCCTGAACGCGTGTTGCCAATAGAAGTGAGGAAATCGCACAGTGCGGAAGAGAGAAGGCAGATGGCCGAGAAGATCATCCATACTCACTTCGGTGACAGCCAACTCAATGAGCAAGCCCTCTTCCAACACTTGGAGGTAGGCTGAACATATACCATATGTACTTTACACTTCCTTTAATTATTCCGTAGCTCTTCTCGTACAAGATATTCTGGCACAGCTACCATCGCACGGTGCTTTCCCGCATGGCTCACGCATTGGCGCCCACGTTTCTATACCGCTTCGATTTTGATTCGCCCAATTTTAACCGATACCGAAAAAGATTTTGCGGTAAGGATTCGGTACGCGGCGTGGCGCATGCGGATGACCTGTCGTACCTATTCCTCTTCCCAGAGTCTTGGAAGCTGTCCACGGAGACATCGGAATACAGGACCATCCAGCGCATGATTGGGATGTGGACTGCGTTTGCCAAAAACTCCGATCCGAACTGCGTAGAAATCGAACCGACTGCATGGCGCCCTCTGCAGCCAGATGCACCGGATATGGCACTCAACATCAGTGGTCAAGTCGAAATGATGCGGTTGCCGGAGACAGAAAAACTTCACATTTGGGACAGTTTATATGACAGAGATGACTTGTATTGGCCACACTACACAAACACTAGAAGGTGTATCAGTAAAGAGCGCCAATAAATCAGAGTTGAAATTATACAACTCAGAATAATTCACTCTATTTTATTTATTTATTCATATTTACTTCCATTTCAATTGCTCACTTTTGTTTAAATTACCTCCGCGAACTCTCTTAGTTTTTGCTTATATTAAAACTCATGTCATGGTTCGACTCACTCAACTCGACTCGACTCACTCAGTTGAGTTGAGTTCTGTTTTTATCATACTGCACTGGAAAATCTTGCATTGAATTTGCTGCACTTTGGAACACGGCCAATAATAAAGCACGGCCATGCTGCGATAATTTAATCAGCTCAGACATTGCACAGCTCATGTGCAGTTTTCATTAAGCGCGTGATCCTAGCAGACGTGCTTGCTTGTGCTTTGTTGAAACCAGCATTAAGCAAACATTAAGCAAACACAAATTCGTGTGTAAAAAGAACGATAACTTGTTTACCTGCTGTAAATCAATAAAAACTGAATTTTATCAACAGTACCAAAGTTATATCCAACTCATACAATCATGGACACTTCGCCTGTAATACGCACCGCCCTGGGCCAAGTGAGGGGCGTCAAACGAATCACCATCTACGATGAAAGTTATTTCAGCTTTGAGGGTATTCCTTTCGGGAAGCCACCGCTGGGCGATCTGCGTTTCCGAGCTCCTCAGCCGGTCGACCCTTGGACGGGAATCCGCGATTGCAGTGTAGCCGGAAATAAACCGGTGCAAAAGAATTTCTCAACCGGGCAAATTGTGGGCAGCGAAGACTGCTTGTACCTAAACATTTACGTCAAGACGGTATGTACTCACTACAGTAGAAAGAAAATGTAAACCATGTCTACTTAACATGTACAACTTGCAGCTCACTTCTAAGCAGCCGCTTCCTGTTATGGTCTGGATATATGGTGGAAGTTTCCACATGGGTGAAGGTAGTCGGGCCTCCTATGGTCCAGACTATTTTATGCAGCAGGACGTCATTCTGGTTTGCCCAAATTACCGTCTCTGCTCCTTGGGTTTCCTCAGTCTTGCGGATCCAGATCTGCAGGTGCCCGGCAACGCGGGCCTTAAGGATCAGGTCCTAGTTTTAAAATGGATCAAGCAGAATATCGTGTACTTTAATGGAGATGAAAATAATGTAACCGTCTTTGGCCAGTCAGCCGGTGGCGCATGCGCTCACTATTTAGGTATAAGCGAACAGTCACGCGGACTCTTCCACAAATTCATTCTTATGTCTGGAACTGCCCTAAACTCTTGGGCCAATATACCTCAACCACAATCTGGCTATCTGCTGGCAAAGCAAAATGGTTACGAAGGAGAAAATACGGATCGGCAAGTTCTCTGTTACTTGCGTGGCCTAGAAGCTGGAAAGCTGGTGAAGCATGATCTGGTAACTGAAGAGTACCGTCGAAATAGTTATGCTTTCGTGTTTGGACCTACGATAGAGCCATACGTGAGCGAAAATTGCGTAATACCACGAAAGCCTTTGGATATGGTGCGAACCGCGTGGGGTAATGCAATTCCCATGATGCTGGGCAGAACTACTTTCGAGGGTTTAATCATGTATCGCCGGATCAAGTTAAATCCAGAAACCACGGAGAGACTCAAAACTGACCCGGAGCGTGTGCTGCCAGTAGAGGTCAGAGAAACACGAAGTGCCGAAGAAAGAAAACGTTTGGCCTCGAAAATCATCTATGGGCACTTCGGCGACAAAGAACCCGGTGCACAGACGCTGTTTGAACATTTACATGTAGGTTGGAACTAAAATCATAAATATGTATATTACTTTTGATTCTTGAACTGGTTAACTTTTCCTCTCCTGCATAAGTTCTTCTCTAACAAACTTTTCTCGCATGATATACATCGGGTTGCCTTATCACGCACAGCTCGTGCTACGGCTCCAACCTATTTGTATCGCTTCGCCTTCGATTCGCCAGATTTTAACGCACATCGCGCGAGGTTCTGTGGCAAGGATCCGGTGCGTGGCGTAGCGCATGCAGATGATCTTTCGTATCTCTTCTACTTGCCGGAATCGTGGAAGCTGACATCCGAGACGCTGGAGTATAGGACCATCCAACGTATGGTTGGCATGTGGACCGCATTTGCAAAAAGCTCAGACCCGAATTGTGCCGCAATCAAACCAGCTGTATGGCACCCCTTGCAGCAAGATTCCCCGAATGTTGCACTCAATATCAGCGGCGATGACGTCGATATGATGCAAATACCAGACGTGCTACAGATGGAACTGTGGGACAGTCTCTACAAGAAAGAAGACTTGCATTGAAAAGATTTAAATCTTAGTTAAGTATTTGGTGGAGGAACTTGTACAGGGTTTGAAAAATAAAAAAATATATAAATAAAACTAAAGATGGGGCTGAAAATAATATAAAAATCAGGGAAGTGATTCAGTGCTTTTGCTTCATTGATGTTTTAGTTTTTCTCAAATATTTCCTTTTATAAATATTAATTCTAAAACGTATTTATTTCAAAGTCTTATTCTCAGTATCTCCTCTTTAAAACTTTACGTGGAAATAAACAACTTGTTTCATTTTTCGACGTAAGAATTTTTTGTTTAATTTTTTTCCGCTGAAATGTCGGCCAAGCGTGTTATGTCAAAAATATTTACTAACTATAAATGTCAGTTCAAGTCAAGTTCAGCATGTATTTAAAGCGCATCCTGATTACATGCCGTCCGCTAGAATTACTTTTAGGCAAACACCTCGTTACCATGACGTCAGGGTGAGTCGCCAGTAAGCTTCTGAAAGTCAATCGTTTCTTTTAAAGTCATCTATTTAAGGACGGAAGATGCGCCGGTCCTCAGCATTCCACAGGGACAAGTGCAGGGCGTCCGCCGTAAAACCATCTACGATGACAGTTACTTCAGCTTCGAGGGTATTCCTTTCGGTAAGCCGCCGCTGGGCGAGCTGCGCTTCCGTGCCCCTCAACCGGCTGAAGCCTGGACGGGTGTACGTAACTGCAGCGAGAGCGGCAACAAGCCGGTACAAATAAATGTCCAGAGCGGGGAGGTCGAAGGTAGCGAAGACTGTCTGTACATCAGTATTTATATTAAGACTGTAGGTATTTTATGGTTCTGCAAATGGAATATTTGTGTTGCTTTTCGTTCAATGACACCTTGTAGTTGGATTCCGTAAAGCCCCTGCCAGTGATGGTTTGGATCTACGGTGGCGGCTTTTATAAAGGTGAAGGAAATCGGAGACGTCATGGACCGGACTACTTTATGCAGCAGGAAGTTATCATGGTTAGTTTCAACTACCGAGTGGACGCTCTCGGCTTCCTCAGTCTAGCGGATCCTGAACTTGAGGTTCCCGGCAATGCGGGACTCAAAGATCAAGTGCTAGCTTTGAGGTGGATCAAGCAGAATATCGCTTTCTTTAATGGCGATGAAAACAATGTAACCGTCTTCGGTGAATCGGCTGGTGGGGCTTCCGTACACTACATGGCCATCACAGAACAGACACGGGGGCTCTTCCACAAATGCATCTTAATGTCTGGATGTGTACTCAACTACTGGGCGAATATACCACAAGCTGATTTTGGCTATCGGCTGGCCAAGCAACACGGGTACGATGGACAAAATATCGATCGGAATGTTTTCTGCTTCTTGCACAACTTGGAAGCCGAGAAGTTGGTGAAGCATAATCTGCTAACTGATGCCGACCATCGCCACGATTATTTCTTTCTCTTTGCGCCAACGGTAGAGCCATACAGAACCGTTGACTGTGTCATCCCGCGAGAGCCTTTGGAAATGATGCGAACCGCCTGGAGTAATGCTATTCCCATGATAGTGGGTGGCACTTCGTTCGAGGGTCTTCTAATGTATACTCCACTGAAGCAGCGTCCCGATCTAACTGCGTGTCTCTTAACCGACCCTGAACGAGTTTTGCCGATAGATGTGATAAGTTCGCATAGCGGCGCAGAAAGAAAGCGATTGGCGGAGGATATAATTTGTGCCCATTTCGGCGACGAAACACCCGGCGGACAGAGCAGGTTCGAGCACTTAGATGTAAGACGAGTGTGCAGAGTAACTAAGAACATACAAATATTTGTACGTCTTGATTTCAGCTCTTGTCATACAAGGGTTTCTGGCATGGTCTCCACCGAACTACGCTGAATCGTTTGACGACCTGTTCGGCTCCGACGTACTTGTATCGCTTTGATTTCGATTCGCCCACCTTCAATTTGTACCGCATAAGGTACTGCGGCACGGATCCGGTTCGTGGGGCAGCACACACCGATGATCTGCTGTACATCTTCCTCTTCCCAGAATCGGGGAAGCTGGCGCCCGAGTCACCGGAATACAGGAACATCCAGCGCATGATTGGGATGTGGACCGCGTTTGCCAAGAACTCCAATCCGAACTGCTCAGAAATCGCACCGACTGTGTGGTGTCCTCTGCAGCCAGATGCTCCGGATGTGGCTCTCAATATTAGCACAGACGTTGAGATGATACAGTTGCCCGAAAGTACGAAGCTGAAGTTGTGGAACACTCTCTACCGAAAGGAGGATTTATACTGAGCTCAATGGTTATTATTAACTGACAAAGATATTGTCAATAAAGACTTTTAGTTGCAACTTGCAAAGAAAAGTTTTTCCGTGTAGAGGGTGATAATGAATTTGATTGCTGAATATTACTTCAGTATTTAATGTCTCTTTATCTATCTCTTTATGCACGTTATCTCTTTGCGATTCGAAGACTCTCTTGGATTTAATAAAGCTTTAGCTACAAGACTCTCAACTTCTCATTGAAATATTGATAGTGTATTGGGAAATATACGAATGAGTTAGTAAAGTTCTCTTCTAAGAGACACAGAAAAAGATACAGCAACCAGTTTATTATTACTGTAGCAGATACATTTTAAGATTTTGTTTACAAACATGAAAAGAAAGACGCAAATGTTTCTGCTTTTGAAGAAACCCTTTAACGATCGGAAAAGGGGTGTCAATTTGGGGGCTCCTTGTAGTCTCTTACGTAGGGATCAGAATAATCCCAAACCTTTACCTGCTCGGAACAGACTATTTGAAAAACAGAACAAACAAATTATTAAAATTGAATAGAAGTAAAATAAACAAATTAGGCTTGTAAATTATAAAAATGGGTTAAAAACAAGCAGATTCCTGATTACATATCAATATAATCTGTATTCCGGACTACATATTGTATATATATTCTGGCTCTATACGGACATACATACCTACGATTTGTGATGCCTCTCTTTGATTATCTGCACTCTATAAGGGGTGTTTTGGAATCTTTAGTTTTTATTCTTGATTCAAAATTGTATGCCAATGAAGGGTATATTAAGTAGGTGCTCTGTAGGTGTTTAACGCACAGATCCGCGAGATCCGCCCACTTTTATATATCACGTATTGTAGAATATTTTCAGGTAGATTTGTTGTGGCAGTGAGTGGGGATTTAAAAACTTTGCAACTGATATCAATAGACTCATTCAAAGTTGGGTGTGGTTCGCCCACTTTTCCATATGCAATATAGAGTGTGAGGGTGTAGTGTAAAAATAGCTCTTGTTCTGGTTTACTTTTGAGTATATTGTATTATTCATTTGATAATATTTCCGATTGTTGCTTTATTAATAACTCTTCTCTCTTTCGCAGTTCTGTTATCTTCGATTATACCTCTGTTATTCCTCCGTTATCACACTCTACTCTTCATTTATTTTTGGTTGAATCTAAAGAGTCTTCAGTGTTAGGTAAAGAATGAAAAAACCCGAATCCGAATCGATGAATAAATCTACTGAACAGTCTTTAACACTTCTTGATGGTTCATCACTCATGCGGAGTTACTATTCATGTCTCAACGAATTAAATCTGGACACACAAACAGTCCATAAGAATAAAAGCAAGTCATACAATGACTACTATACTTAATATATACTATGTACATAAAACGATCATGAACTAAAAAAACGCGATTTCTTCTTTGTTGGAATTTTTCATTTTTTTCCTTTTTTGCACGTTTTTTGCATGTTGTTCTTCTTATTTTTCTCATTATTGTTGTTATTGTTGTTGCTGTTGTTGGTGTTATTATTATTATCGTTGTTGCTCTTGTTATTTTGTTTTTGTTTGTTTTTGTGTTGATTCCACGCAACAGCAACATTTTTTGGATCTCGCAAATGATGTTTTCAGTTTTCGTTAAATATTCGTTGGATGCAGTTCGGATTTTCTGCTTCGGAGTTCCATTCTATCAAAACTTAAAGCTCCATCGTGAGCTTCTTTTGGTTTTGTTTACGTTAGACTTTGCTTAAATTTCGATTTTTCTTGTTTAACTAATTAATTAAATTTTCAGTTAATATAAAAGCTAAAAAGAATCAAAAACCAAGAAACAAGATTTGAACGAAAACATATACTTAGAATAAAACAAAGATTATAATTAAAGGTTAATAAAAATTAAAGAACTAAAACAATGAATAATAGTGTTGGTTTAGTGGAGCGAATGCGTTGGCGTTTAAAGTAAGTTGCACTTAATTTTTATTAATTTGGGTAAATTTGTTACTTTTAATATAAAACCAATATCACTTTTATTGCCGTTATAATCATTTCTCTTCTTCTTGTTCTTTCTGTTGTCATTGTTGCTGTTATTGTTATTGTTGTTGTTATGATTCATTGTTATGTTCAGGTTTTGAGAGGCTTTTTCGACACCGCTCGCTTTTGTGCTCTCACGACTAACGTTTTGTTTAGTCACTTCATCACCCTACATTGCGAAATTGCACGCTCTCGATTCGTGCATAAATGTGACCTCAAATACCGATCTCATTCATCAGAATCTCAGTCGACCAGATCGATCGATGCATCTCTCGATTACCTTCAACTCTCCCTTATCTCTCTATAAAATAATCCACATAATCTATATTATGTTGCACACCCTACTATTTTTTTAAATTTTTAATCAGCGATCGCTTTAGTTCGATAGATATGACTAAGCTTCATGTTTCTCTCCATTGAAATCACAATCACCAGAACGAAATGAAATCTGAGATCGCTTGATGTCTTAAAGGGGAATTCAAACTATTGATCAGCTACGCCCAATTCTTAGAAGTAAATCTAGAAACATGTTTCTCTTTCTTTTTGGTAATATAATCTTTTAACAATATACAACAACAATTTGACAGCCGTAAAGCAAACACTAAACAGCGAATCGTCATCAAACTTAAACGGAAACAAAAACAACAAACAAACAACAACCGCCCTGTACACGTCAAGATCGGATCCTTCTGGGACTGCCCTCGTATAAGGAGGGCTCACTCATGCAGGTTATGGGGGAAATATTGTGTTTATTGTTGATTTTTGTGCTAGTTGTCAACATCATCATTGTGCACCGGGCATCAATATTGGGCGCGTTTTGCCTACTTTTATAATAATATAGAAAAGTTCAGACAAAGCTATCCGATGATCAAAGGATTCAGTTTGGGTCAGTGGAGTAGAAAAAGCAATTTCGGATGATATGTACGAGTATTATCATGGTGTAATGTCTGTAAAGAATACTATACTACAATACAATATAACACATAATATTGGGCGTGGTCTTTACATTTATTAAAACCATACTAAGGAATGTTTAGCCATCAAAGGCAATTAAAAATCGAATGAAAGATTTCAGTAACTCCAAGAGAAATACCATTATTGTTTCAAATAAATGTTTATATGTATATCAGAGTCACCGCGCTCTATCTACCTATCTCTTTCAAACCCTCTTTCGATCACTCTCTGTACGATATATTTTAAACGAACTGGAGACAATATTTGCTTTATCTCTTAAATTTCTTTCTTTATAATCACTTATTTCACAGTTTATTTATAGTCTCTTATACGAGTATATGTATATTCTCTAGAAACTTATTATTATTATTTATTATTTATTATTTACATTAGTTTGAGCTTTTAGCATTTAATTACAACGACGCATCAGGTTCTTCATCCTTCTCGCTTCGATGCTGCTTCGACTCGTATCACTGATAAGCAGGGTGGGGATTTTTATGGTCACCAACCTTATCAATGCGCTTTCGACCGTTCTTCAAGAGCCTTGAGCGATCAAGAAGTCAAGCTTATAGAAAAGATTGAATAAATATTTATTTGAATATTTTTAATTAACTTAAACTTAATTTAACAGAACCTTAATCTTGTGATTAAGGTTCTTTTTGCACTGCAGCCTGCTTTTAATGGTCTGTCTAATAATTTGTAAAAAAATTTGCATTTTATTTATTTTTATAGCGAATTCTCGGATCTCTTTCCTTTAATGTCTATATTTTTTTGATATTTTTACATTTCTTATCTGTAAAGAAAATATTAATTCAAACTAGACACATCGTCTGTGTCTGAATCTGCGTTTATGAGCTTAGCTACGATCTTTAAATAGTTTTCAGAAATTATTTAATCTCATACAATTTTATGTTTTTCTTCTGTTTATTATTAATTTTTTTACACTCTTGTTGATTAATATGACAGTCATTCAGAGGAATTCAAGTAGATGTGGAATCGTACAATAAATTTAGTTAATTTTAATGAAATAAGTTATTAGTTAACATAGCAGTCAACAGAAACAAAGCACGCATATTTTTCATTGCTTGTTAGAGTTACTTTAATGAGATTCATGGCATTTAATTTCCACTTAAAATGTCTCAGCATGAAGCAGCGGTTGCTTGATCGCAGCAAACCGAATCGCCGAAATGGTCGAGAGTTGATTCTGCTTGTCGAAGCGACGAACGACGAGCGACAAGTGTCGTTCCGATTGAATTTTCTTGCCTTCTCACTCCAAATAAAACCGATGAAGTAGCTCTCTGCGTCTTTTTTCTCTGCCTCGCTCTCCGTTGTCCCTAAAATACGGCTTTAAAAACATCTGCTCTGAAAGACGTAAGATTTTCTTTAAGCTGCAACTTTTATACTAAAGTGTTTTCTTTAAGATGAAGTGTTTTCGTTTTCTTTAAGTTCTTAGCTTCTTCTTGTTCTTCTTTAAACTTCTTTATACGCAGTTGCTATTTAAAGTGCATTTCTTGAAGTTATCGCTTCTGAGTTCGCAAGAGTCACTTCATTAAATTTATTTGCAGCTCTGATTATGTTATAAGGGAAAAAAAATAAACAAAATATAGCAACAGAAATTCAAACCGGTTGTTTATTTATTTAACGATTAGCATTTAATTTAAAAAGAGGATGAAAAGTAAACTCAAAACATGAAGGAAATTTTTTTTCTAAAGAACCGTCGACTCATCAACTGAAGAGAGTAGATAAAGAAAAAATATTTAAAAAAAAAATACATATATTTTTAAAATTTCAATACACTTTTCGGAAATTCGTTAAATTTTGGCAAATTCGATTAACTTTTACAGTTTCGATGCATTTTGGAAGTTTGGATATATTTTTTAAAATTTCTATAATGTTTTAAAATTCCATGAACTTTTGTTAGTTAAACTATTTAATTTTAATTACTTTTTTTTATATTAGCTAGATATATTTTTTCCAGAATACGTCTGAAATGTTCTCATTCTAATTTTTTCTCTTTTACTCCTCAAATGACCCCTCTCCCCATCTTCAGATCGCTTGAGAACCGGTTAATGCAGTACCGTCTGTCCACCAATGAGACCGTTGTCGCCGAAACCGAGTATGGCAAAGTGAAGGGTGTCAAACGCCTGACGGTCTACGAGGACTCGTACTACAGCTTCGAGGGCATCCCGTACGCACAGCCGCCGGTGGGTGAGCTGAGGTTCAAGGCTCCGCAGAGACCCACTCCTTGGACGGGCGTCCGGGACTGCAGCGGCTGTAAAGACAAGTCGATGCAGGTGGATCTGATCAGCGGCAAAGTGGAGGGCTCCGAAGACTGTCTGTACCTAAACGTGTATACCAACAATGTAAGTCTGAATCGGGTCGGGTGGCTCGGACCCTCGAAACTAAATGCATATTTCTCCGCACTCATTCACCATAGATCTCTCCGGACACCGCTCGCCCAGTCATGGTCTGGATTCACGGCGGCGGCTTTATTTCCGGTGAGGCCAATCGGGACTGGTATGGGCCGGACTACTTCATGCGCAAGGACGTCGTGCTGATCACTCTGCAATATCGTTTGTCTGTGCTGGGTACGTAGCCGGGGCAGATGGCTTCCTTCGGTGCTTATTACATGGTTATTATTTTCAGGTTTCCTCAGCCTCGAGACGCCGTCGTTGAACGTACCCGGCAACGCGGGCCTCAAGGACCAGGTGATGGCTCTGAAGTGGATCAAGAACAACTGTGCCAGCTTCGGCGGAAATCCCGACTGCATAACCGTTTTCGGTGAGAGCGCCGGGGCCGCATCTACGCATTACATGATGTTGACCGAGCAGACGAGGGGCCTCTTCCATCGCGCCATCTTGATGTCCGGCAACGCAGTTTGTCCTTGGGCCAACACCGACGCCCAGAAACGCGCCCTGACCATCGCCCGACTGGCTGGGTACAAAGGCGACGACACGGAGAAGAGCGTCTTGGAGTTCTTGCTGAACGCCAAGGCCAGGGACCTGCTGCGGGTGGAGGAGAAGGTGCTCACGCCGGAGGAGCGTCAGCAGTTCGTGCTGTTTCCCTTCGGGCCGACAGTGGAGCCGTATTCCACGCCCGATTGCGTGGTGCCAAAGCATCCGCGCGAGATGATGAAGAGCGCGTGGAGCAACTCCATACCCATTATGCTGGGCTGCACCTCTTATGAAGGGCTGCTTTTCCTACCGGGTTTGTACAGTAGCTAGATATAAAAGCCAAAGGGTTAAGCCATCTTTTACTTTACAGGAACCAAGAGTACGCCAGTAATCATCAAGAGCCTGGACACAAGCGTTAATCTGGTGCCCCCGGAGCTGGCCGTCGGGGAAGACATCACCGAGCTGGGCCTCAAACTGAAGCAGATTCATGTCACGAATGAAGTGCCGACCGCCGACAACTTCATGGACGTAAGTAGTGCCTCCACTAGGTCCACGCCAGCCAACTGACGACTCTAATCGCAGGTGTGCTCGCACAAATTCTTCTGGTTCCCGACGCACCGAGTGGTACTATCGCGATTCGCTCATGCGGCCAGCGCTCCCATGTATCTGTACCGCTTCGACTTCGACTCCGAGGAGTTGATATTCCCCTACCGCATCAAGCGTTGGGGGCGTGGTGTTAAGGGCGTCAGTCACTCCGATGAGCTGGCCTACTTTTTCTGGACTCTGATGGCGCACCGGTTGGCCAAAGACAGCCATGAGTACCGCGTCATGCAGCGGGTGATCGACATTTGGACCAAGTTCGCCGAGACCGGGAATCCTTACGATGAACACATCAACGGCATGGACGCACAATCGTGGGAGCCGCTCAAGAAGTCGGACGAGATCCACAGATGCATGAATATAGGCGAGGAGCTACGTTTCATCGACCTTCCCGAAATGCCGAAGATCAAAGTCTGGGAAAGTCTGTACGACAAGACGATGGACCTGCTGTATTGAGGCTAGCAACGGGCCTGAAGGGAGTGAGGAACAGTTGCGATTTTGTAATGCTTTATGAACCTGGAATTACGGTTGCTTTATTTTTTCCAAATGCTCATTAGTGAGGTTTTCCATATTGTTACATACTTCTTTTGTATTTCTTATCTTTGTATTTTTATAAACGTATATCTTTGAATAAACTAATAAAAGCTTTATTAAGTGTCGTAGTTGATTATTTAATAGACACAAGAATTTACTAGACCACAATACAACCTTGTGTCTATTTCAGTTTATGGTTTGTTGAAATAAATTCTTTAGAAGTTTGAAAATTTTGCTAAATAATAAAGCGTCTCCAATATTGAAAAATTTGTCTATTTTTTCTAATAAAATGAACTTGAATTCGAATTTTTAATTTTTTATTTTCCATTGTAATTTTAAAGTATCGTTAAATTCCTAAACTTTCATTGGAATGTAAAATGAAATTAAATGAATTACGAAGTGAAATTAAAACGAAAGTTAAATTAAAATCTTACAAGAGGAATTTATTTCTATGTATACAATGACAATTGTATAACAATAAATAACTTTTGACAATGGCAATAAATAACTTAATTAATAAATATTCAGTTGTTTTTTCCGACTTAATTACAATTTCACGTGATAAATTCCGCCTTTTTCTCTGAAACTTGGTTCAATTGTATCTTTGTTTGAGTTACAATTGTAGTAATGTATTTAAAACTGATGAGAAGAACGAATTCAATCTGAATTTCTACATTCTTAGTTAAAGTTATTAACAGATGTGATTCGCGTCACTTCACTCGTTCGATTTCCGTATCGTGCGGTTTTCGCAGAGGGTTTTTCAATTCATAGGAAACCACTTGTAATCATTTACGTGATGAACCACTCTAAGGAAGCAACCGGAGAAATAAACAAGTTTTACGGTTATCTAGAGTAGAGTGATAAACTGTATCTCGATCACATACAGTTTTATTAGCATGACCTCATAAACTAATCTATATTCATCCATCGCTATTATAGAGAACCAGCAGCTGTTCTCTGTCCAACTACCACGCCCACTTTCCAAAAGAAATCTTAAAGCATGTCTTTTTAAAGTAGAGTAAAAGGGGTGATTAGACAGTGACGAAGAAATCTCATGGAGCTGGACCTTTATTATATTTAAATAAGATTTCTTAACACCTCCAACCGTTTGAAATACTCTATGAAAAGTGGGCGTGGTTGCTTGTTTTTAAAGTACCTGTGTCCAGTATTTTTACCACTTTAGAAAATGTGAATTATTTCGAATGTAGGATATACAAACTTTAAACTTTAAATAAGGTTGATATTACGGATAGAGATACTTTTATCGCCTCTCTCTCTCCCTCCATTCCTTGTCTTTCTCTTTCTTGCTCCTTGTCTCTTTCTCTCTTTGTAGGGTATTCAAGTGTGATGATCTTCATTTATTGCTTTTTGATATTTTTATTGATTTAATCATGTTTTAGCGGTTGTTTGTACATCGGATCGTATTGATATTGAACAAACACGATACACGTGAGTGTGTTTTTCTCTAGATTTTTATTACAGTACTACAGAAAATGACAACAACAACAACATTGAAGATGATAAGGGCCTGGAATGCTTTTTTCGATTTGATTATTATTCAGGCTTATAATTCAGGTTTCTTTCCAATAAATTCTCGTTTAATAATAAACATTTTAATATTACAATGCAATAAATTGTTAGTCGAGGTTCGAGTTCGTGTATGTATTAGAAATTATTTATTTAACTTAGATGACATTTTAATAAATAGTTTTTGTAAGCGTTCGGATTTCTTATTGAGTATTCTTTAAGATTCTCGAGAATTATTTTAACATGAGCTTTCTAAAAGAAATTTCCGTTAGATTTAAGATTCAAATCTTCTTGAAGTTCTTGTATGAGATATCTTACATGATGTATAAATACATGATTTTCTTTAATAGATTTTCATATAAGTTCGTAAAGAATCTTAGAGAGAAATGCTATAGACATCGTATTCACCATCCTTTAACGTTAGCTTCTTATCTGTAATTAAATATTTATTGTAACCAAGCAGTTTGTCAATAATGAATGACCATCCATTCGTCCATCCATCCATCCATTCGTCCATTCGTCGAGCCCAACTCTGGTTCGCATTGTTGGCTCTGCTATTTTAGCCACTTGATTAACTCTGAATTTAATCACAACCGATATTGTGACAATACATCATTATTGATTAAATGGCTCACGTTTAGCATGCAATCATTACAGCCTACCAAGCGCCCCTTCCATCCCCTCCCCCCGCCCCTCTGGTGACCTAACACAGTGTTCACTTCTAAATAACTACTCATGTATTGTAAATCTTCTGCATCAGAAGCTGCTGCTCGAGTGGGCAGAACACGGAACTTGCTGGGAGGGATGATAGCAGGCAGGGAGGAAGGGAGGGAAGCTTCCTTTGTGGAACGTGTATTTATAGAATCTGAAACATCGATAAGTTCGACTTAACAATAGAACCAAGCAAAGTGAAGAGTAGACAAGAGTTTAAAGATTTTTAAAGACTAAAAAACGACTTTTAGCATTAATTTAAAGGTGCTAAAATAAGAAATTCGAAGTGATAATTGAGTAAAGAAGAAGAAGACAAATAAAGCAAGAAATTAATTAAATAAAATTATTATATAAAGAACACAGTTTAATTAATGGTAAACAATCACATTGTCATTAATGATTATGATCAATTAAAAATGTACATATTAATAGAGAAAATATTATTATATCGTATATTAAAAGTATAGAGTATATTAAGGGTATATTTTTTATGCAAATTAAATCGTTGGATTACACAGTGAAGTAATCATCACTATACGATAATAATACAAAGTAATAAGGAGCAATATAATTAAAGTATTCTTTAGAAATAATCTGTTACTGGAAAAAAGTGTTCCATCATTCACCACCACTTACTTTAATCTAATCTAATCGAATTCTGTTTATTGTCAATTATTGAGTAATCGCCGACTTCTAAGTTAAAGTATAAAATTTCATTAATAGTTCAATCGGGAAAAATGTTGTGAAAATATTTTATAAGTTCCACAAGTTTTTGTTTTGAAAGTTGAAAAGATTTCCGTTTAAAATTTTCGAGAAACGTATAAATATAAAAAGTAATAGTTAAAAAAAAAAAAAAATATATCGCGTGACATACATATAGACATATATACATACATATATATACATGTTTCAAATCTAAGCAATGAGTGTGTTTGTGTGAGAAGTTCCAGTAAACAAAAACAAATCAAAAAGTAAAACAAAAAACAACAGGAATATAAAACATAAGTTAAACCTTTAAATCGTCCAAAATACAATAAAATAAAACAAAACAGCAAAACAGAAAACAATGAATGAAACAATGCAATTTAATTGTGTTGATAAAAGTAGTTTTTATTAAAAGAATTCACGTAAAAACGAAAACAGACACACAACTCATTCTACTTCACTTGCATTATTCCTTTAATAATCACACAGTACTTGGTTTAAAATATATACTTAGAACTTAAGTAAAATCTATATTTTGTACATTATTTTATTTAATGAGGTTTGTTGTTGCTTTAGTTTTTATAGATTAACATTATTATAAATTGTTATTAAAAGCCGAAGCACGACTGCAGCCGCAGACAGCAACATAAACAAACAACAACAACAAGGAGAACAACAACAACAACAACAGCATTTGTTCTCTCAGGGAACCGAAGACACACGGCACACGTTTGCCATTCGCATCGCTCGTGTGCTGTTCATTCGTACGTAGGTGCACTTGTCGTTGGTTGTCAGTCTGGGGATGATGTTGATGATGAAGATAATGACGATGATGTTAATGATGGTGGTGAGTTAGCAGAACCTACCCAGCGAATTCGCCCACACCAACGCGCTGGTTATAAGAGAAATTTGGTGGGTTGCTTGATGTTCGGCCTGGTTTTGTATTCGTTCGCTATTTTCGCTCGTGTGCAACTAATTTTTTCCAACGACGTTTACGTGGTGGTGGATTTCTTCTCTACTTTGTTCAGTTCCGTTGAGTTGCACTGTGTTGAGTTGAGTTGCTCTCGTGCTAAATTTTAGTCGCTAAACAACCCTTGAGTCGAATAGACGAATACGACGCCGACGACGACACATAACAAGTTGCTGTTGCTGTCACTTCCACGACGCTGGTGTTGTTTATGTTGTTCTTGTTTCCCGTGTTATTGTTATTGTTGCTAATTGCATTCGCTGTAGTTGTTGTGGTTGCTATTGTGATAAAGTGAAAAGTTTATTTGTTGTTGCTATTGATTGTTCAAACAAAAAAAGAAACAAAGACTAAAGAAGCAGGAGTACACACAAAAGACACAACAAAATACAAAAACCTTCATCTGGACACGTTCTTATCCTTTATCCTGTCTCTGTTTTTGTTTCCGTTTTCGTTCTCGTTTTCTATGCGCTGACACACATTCTGTGAGTGACAGGACACTTTTTCGTGTCCTTTGTTTTTTTTTCGTTTCATTTTATAAATTATTCATTCGTTGGCGCTAAAATCGTTGTTGTTATAATTGTTGTTGCTGTTGCTGTATCCAAGCCGCAGAATGTCCTTCAACATTCCCATCGCAGATCAGATGAGAATCGCCGTCAAGTGAGTCCTCTCTAAGAAAATCGATAATATTTATAATAGATTTAATTATCGATTAATTTATAGAATTTAATGAACTGAAATTGAGTTTCGAAGCGTCCTGTTTCGCACGCCTACTTTAAGAAAAAATCGATTTGGCGCCCGCGGCCCTCGACTCCTTGCCGCCCTTCGTACGCCACTGGAACTCAAGATTCCAACGTGACCGTAACACTGCGATTACGTGTCGTTTATCGCTAAACGATGACCAGGTTTTTGTTGATAAAAACAAAGAACACAAAACAAACGTTTAAAGAAAAACTTGGAAAAATTCAATAAAACAAAGAAACTATAAATTGTGAAGAAATTCAGTAATTTTAAGATTTCGTTGGTTTATTTTTTTTATAATGAAATATTAAATAAATTCTGTGAATTTAGACGTCTTTTTTTTGATTTAGATATCTTTAAAATTTTGTAATAAAAATGATTGACACATTTTCTAGAATTATCGATAAGTTTTGCACTGCAAAAGCAAAATCTGACTCTGAGTGGTATTTTTTGCAAGCGCTGCAGAAGCGTTATTTTAATTGTTTACTTTAATGAACTAAAAACAATGGAAATGAAAAACTTCATGCTGATGCTTGATAAAGTTTAATTTGCTGAGTGCACGAAATGCCTTCAATATATCAATAAGTTGTGTATATATTGTGTATCAAAATGCAGATATTTAATATTCGTTATATTTAATAATTATTAAATTTAGATTCTTCGCGTAGTGAATCTTCGAACTTAGAAAATGAAGCCTTAATTACATGCGATAAAGCCTTTGATTTTACATGCGATTTGAAGCACTCTCAAAGCTAATCAGCCATCAAAGCTTTTCATCCAATCACTCATTCACTCAGTCTCTTTCTCTCTCTCTCTCTCTCTCTCTCTCCCTCTCGCCCTCTCTCCATCTCTCCCTCTCACTCACTCACTCCTTCACTTAATCATAATCTTCAGATTCTACGCACAAATCATGTTAATTGAATGCAATTAAATTAAATGCGAATGTTTGGATTACCTCAAATGCGCTTATTTGCGTGCCGCTGTGATTGGGTGGCCAGGGAGGCAGGCAGGCTCATGCAACCCGGTCCCTTACCCCCCTCTTCGCCCCTCCCAACCCTTCAGTCTTGAGGTATCAACACGATTTGGAGTTTCGCTTAATCAAGCGCGACTCAAGCGAAGGTTTCAAGTTCAGGCGAGAGGAAATGCAATTAAATTATCGCGTCACCGCAATCTGCCGTAGAGTGGGGCAGAGTGGGGCAGAATGGGGCAGAATGGGGTGGGTTGAAATGGGGTTAAAGTGCGCTGAGTGGAGTTACAAAGAATTCCACTGAATTCAGGCTGCGGCCGGGTTGACGATGAGGCGGTATTCGATTATTATTAAAACGAGTACTAATGAATTTCCTACTAAACGGGGCTCACTTTAGGTAAATCACATGGCAGCCGAAGGGGCTGGTGGCAGTCTGGCATCAAGCGACGAGCACCGTCAGAGCGTCCCAGCTGAAGTCGAAGTCGGCAGCTTATTCAAATCACGGCTTTCGTAAATAAAGCGAGATAAGAGTTAAACTCTGGACGAATGCAGTCTGGCGAAAATTTCAAGTTAGAGGCTTATCAGTCCAACAACAAAGAACGAATATTGTTGCTACAAGTGAAAGTCATAAATACTGATACGAAGAACTGTCAATTCTACAACTGAACTCTGACTGGTGTTCAGAATGACGAATGGACTGTCCTCTATCTGTCCTGCTCGCTCGCTGCCTCACGCTCGTCCTCTATTCCCCTCTTCCCCCCCTTCCATCCGTCTCTCGTACTCACGCTTCGACTCAACATCTTTTTACTCTTCCGCTCATACTTCCACTTCATCTTCTTCCAGCTACGTCAAGTTTAAGACCCGGCAGAAGCGCCTGCGTACCACCGAAAAGGTCATCGCCAACACCGTTTACGGCAAAGTGAAGGGCGTCAAATGGCAGTCGGTGTATGGATCCACTTACTACAGTTTCGAGGGTGTTCCATTCGCCAAGCCGCCGGTGGGCCGCCTGCGCTTCAAGGCGCCCGAAGAGCCGGACACCTGGTCGGAGGTACGTCGCTGCACGCGGGTGCGTTCGAAGCCCTGCCAGCTGAACATTATAATGAAGCAAGTGCAGGGGAAGGAGGATTGTCTGTACCTGAATGTCTACACAAGAAGGGTAAGTGGGCCCCAAGGGTCAGTAGCAAAGATTCCGTTTTGAAGTAGTGATAAGTGTCTGGTTTTTGCTTTTAGTTGCATCCAAACAAACCGTTACCAGTGCTGGTCTGGATCTACGGGGGCGGCTTTCAAATGGGCGAGGCCTCGCGGGACCTCTACAGCCCCGACTACTTTATGCTCGAAGATGTGGTGCTCGTAACCATTTCCTATCGCTTGGGCTCACTCGGTAGTTTCTTCTCTCGAACACTATACTCGCTTCTGCAACTTCTACTCCGCTCTCTTCTAGGATTTCTGTCTCTAACCGACCCCGAGCTCGAGGTGCCCGGCAACGCGGGCCTCAAGGACCAAGTGTTGGCCCTCAAGTGGGTGAAGCGCAATTGTCACTTCTTCGGCGGCGATCCTGACAACATCACGGTATTTGGCGAGAGCGCGGGCGGCGGCTCCACACACTACATGATGATGACCGAACAAACGCGTGGCCTCTTCCACAAAGCAGTTGTCATGTCGGGCAGCGCTCTGGCGCCCTGGGCGAATATACCGCAACACGACTGGGCTTATCGGCTTGCCAAAGCGGCCGGCTATCACGGCGAACACAACGAAAGCGATGTCCTCGACTATTTGCGGCGCTGCAAGGCGAGCACCTTGTTTAAGCTCACTGAGGAGCTGCTGACGCCGGAGGAGCGCCAACAACGGCTGACCTTCAGCTTCGGACCCACAGTGGAGCCGTACGTGAGTGAGAACTGCGTGATAGCGCGAGCACCGTTGGAGATGATGCGCCACTGCTGGGGCAACGCGATTCCCCTGCTGATAGGCGGCAACTCATTCGAGGGACTGTTGATGTTCTCCGGTGAGTCGAATCGCCGATGGGGTGAATACAACAGCTCAATTTTGGTTTCTTCTCTGTGCAGAAGTGCGAAAGTATCCCGAACTCCTGCTGAACTTGGGCGAAAACTGTGAATTCCTGACGCCCATCGACGCCGAGCTGAGTGAGGAGAAACGCAAAGTGTTCGGGAAGCTCATCAAGGACGAGTACTTCGGCGACAAGGAGCCCGGTCTGGCGACGATTATGATGTACAGTGATGTGAGTATCTAAGAGTTTTCTGGGCCATTCGAAGCCCGTTAATTAGAGAGAGCAAAACAAATTACATTCAGCGGCATTTCCATTAGCATCCACTCACCGAAAGTAATTCATTTAAGTGCCTCCTTTGCTTGCTTCTTCCATCTCCCCCTTTTCTCCCGCTTCCTCTTATCGCAGCTCTTCTCGTACAAATACTTCTGGCACGGCATCCATCGCACGCTGCTGTCACGCGTGCACCACGCTGCGGCACCAACGTACCTGTATCGCTTCGACTTCGACTCGAAGGACTTCAACTTCATGCGAATCATCACGTGCGGCCGGAAGGTGCGCGGCACCTGTCACGCGGACGACCTCTCCTACATGTTCTATAACGCCGGCTCCAAGAAGCTGAAGCACAGCACCTCCGAGTACAAAACGATCCGACGCCTGATCGCTATCCTGGTGCAGTTCGCCGGGAGCGGCAACCCAAACATTCCACCACCGCTTGGCAGCCCTGGAAACGGCGCAACGGCGCTCATGTGCAATGGAAACGGTGCTGCATCGCTGGGCCATCGTGTCGACGATGAGCATGGTGAGGATGATGACGACGATGATAACGATGATGAAGCAGCAGAAGTAACGAGGAATGACGTCTCTGTCACTGTCTCGTCTGCTGAAAATGATGCTACTCCTGCTGCTGCTGCTGCATGCCTTCAAGCGGATGCTTGGCTGCCCCTGTCCAAGGACGATCAAGTATTCAAGTGTTTGAATATCGCTGACGAGTTGGAAGTGATTGATTTGCCCGAAGCGGACAAGCTGAGGCTGTGGGACAGGATGTATGAGCGCGCAGAGCTGCTCTACTGAGTTGCTTCTCGCCGTCTTGTTGTTGTTGTGAGTATTGTTGTTGGCTGGTGGCTGCAGCAGTTGCAGTTGAGTGCTTTATTGGGACAGCTTCAGCCAGATCCCGTTAGTCCAGAAATATTTATGCACGGAAGCGTGTTCTTGTTATCGCACTCTTCGCTTTTGGAATCGTGGTTTTTCGTGGAAGAGTCTTCTACAAATTTTAGTACAGAATTCTTTATTTTAAACAAAACATCCGTCCCTGAAAACCTTCGAAATTTAAAGAGTAACAAAAAATTAGAAACATTTTTAAAAAATGTTGGAATTTTTAGAAATTGATTTTTGAATTCATACCGTTTTCAAATCAACTCTTCGAAGTTGGAATTTGTAAATAAAGACGAGGAAGAAACCTCAAAATTACAGTAGAAAATACATAAATTAGTTGTAAAAATATATAAGAATTTATTAAATTTTTTAATGGCTTCATTTCAAATAAATAAAAATTTCAAAGTTTCTGAAATTTGTTTCATACATTTTTCTGTTCTATTTTTGCTAAATTTTAAAAACAGGCACAATTCTATTCTTTTTTTATATATTTCAAAAACCAATAAAATTTTGCACAAATGAGTTAAATTTTGCCATTCATGTGTTTTTTATATTTTTTTAAAATTTCGATTATTTTTTTAAACATTTAGATTATTTCTGTCTAGATTTTTGTGCAACATTTTTTACGTTTAAGAAATAATAGAATAACCTGCGTTGTTTAAAGTGTGGCATACTTTTAGGGTCCTGCAATTAACAGTTCATAGATTCGAGATTGCGATTACGTTAAAAGCAGCGAGAAAAACGTTAACAGCACAGCTGGGGGAAAATTTTGTGGAATGAGAAAGGGGGGCGATTAGGGGCTGTTATCTCCCACCAGAGAACGATTTCAGCGATTTCATCAAAGCGCTGTACATCGCAACTTCTTATCGGATGACAAATTTTTAATGTGAACAAGACAGACATTCAGACAGAAATTCAGACAGTCATTTAAATGAACAAAGCTACTCAATATTAAAGACTCAGCAAACGGACTCATTTTGACGATTCTTTAAAAGCCCAAAAATTAGTATTTCTAAATTTTTATGCACTGAGCTTTTATTGTTTCTCTTTCGTCGCCAATCTTTTTAACGTTGACCATTTTCAATGCGTTGAAAAGTGTGCTAAATAAAAAGCTTCATTCTTGTACAACAACAAGTTCAACGAAAGCTCCAGCAGACTAGCAGATGAGATACAGAGGAATGCGAGAAGACAACAAACAAAGCTTTTTGTTTTTATGGATGCTTGAAGCTGCAAGTTCTCAGATTTGCAGAATGAACTAGATACCTAGATATCACACACACAACTCATTCTCTCTACATCCCCCCCGTCCCTTCCATCCCGCGCACACGCGACGCTCCACATTTTTCGTTGTTCACTATCAATTATTATCATTGAACTTTTGAGTCTGAAGGAACTTTTTAAATACATATACGAATATATATCGTAGTTTTATATCAGTTATATAATATATAAATCATCATCACTTGCGATTCAAAAAATATAATTGAAACCAATCTGTTAAAAAATTCATCAAGTTCCAAGTCAAACATCTTTCACTCCGATGCCGACCTCCAACCCTCTTTCTCCGCTCTCCCCCGCCCCCCCCCCCCCCACCGCTGTCACTCATTCAATCATTCATTGCTTCGTTGATGCTGCCCTGGTTTTCGCCTTCTACTCGTGCAATGAACAAACTTGACTTTGAAAATTCTTCCCATGCAACGTTGATGTTGTTGCTGTGTTTAGCTTTTGCTAATGCTACCTTGCTATGGTTGTTGTTGTATTTAGTTGATTCTTGTCTGTCTATTTGTCTGCAGTCGTGAGTGCTTCTCTTGTCGTTGTTGCCGCTGTAAAGTCCCAAACTTTCGTATACAGATTTTTGAACATTCTTTTCGTTTGCTCACTCAGACGGTCGTTCGTTCGTCCGTTCGTTTGCTTGCTTACTTGTTTTTTTAAGCAGTTGACGAATTGCTCTCATGCCAGGCGGGTGGCAAATGCTAAAAAAATAATAGTTTGCCAAAAGAATAACAACAAACACGCACAAACAAGCAAAAAAAAAACATTCAAAAAGTTAAGTGAAGAGCAGCAGCAGCAGGACACAACAACAACAACAAATCAAATAATTTTAAATATAATAATAAAATCAATTTATGAAACGATTGTTAAAAAGTAAATACAAGCTTTTTTAAACCACAAAAACAACAGAGAACATGCACAAAAAAATAAAGTGATCACAACAACAGTAAAAAATAGCAAGAGTAACACAAAGTAATAGAAAAAGCTTAGTTTGCTTTTTTTAGTGCAAACCATATAATTATTAAGTGCAATAAATAATTAGAAAAGTAATTAAAGTATATATAAATCAATGAACTTAAAAACAGACACAAATAGCTGTTAAATGAACCGCTTAATTATTTTAAATCCAGATCTAGCGGTGAATTTATTTTCGTGTTGTAAAAACAGCAGCAGCAGGGAAAAAAGTGTTTTCGAACAAAATCTGTGATATTGTTTTTTTTTAACTACCCACAAGTTGTATTAAATAAAATTTGTATTTATAATTTCAAAAAATTTATTAAACTTAAGTTTAGACTTCAGGGAAATAAACGAGGCGAACGCGAGTTTGGAGCTGCAGAGTTGCCATCTCTTTCGCAAAAGACGCCTGCAAAAGCTTCAAGGATTTAAATTATTTTTGTTTTCGGTTTTATTTTGTTTGGTTTTGTTTTATTTTCGTTTTCATTGTTTCCCTTTTATTCTTGTCAAGAAGTGCATATATTCATAGCAACAACAACAACACGATGGCTTTCAGCATGCCGCCAATTGACCAGATTAAATTGGGGTTTAAGTAAGTTTTCGAAGTCTATCATCATTCAAATTTTTATTACAATATATATAAAATTAAACAGTTTTTCATAAATTAATGGGTTTCACCTTTCATTCTTTCAAATTACATTCTTGACAATTGTAACAGTTCCACAGTCGTAAAAAGTGCTAAAATCTACAAAAGAGATAAATTTTTATTCGTCTCAAAAAATTTCGATTAATTTAAATTTGAACGTATACAATTTAAAAATATACAGTTATTTTAAGAATCTTTCAAGTGCAAGCGGAAAAACATTTCCTAAAAATGCTGCCATCATCGCATCACCAAAGCAAATCCGTGTCGTTATTAAAAATTTGTCGTTATTATTGAAACAGTTTGAAAGAAGTGAGAGAGAGAGAGAGAGAGCTTTTAACACTTTTAAGGACTCTCTTTACAATTCAAAAGATCTTAAATAATGATTGTGATTAATTAAATCCATCGCGTCGTTTAAATTGTATTAGTTTTATGAAGGTTCTGAAATTCTACATATATGAGTCATTGAATCTTACATTGAAAACAGAGAAGAGAAGGGGCAGAGAGAGATGGCAACCCTACCTGCATACTTCGGGAGCATCAGTGATTTATTGTCATCGCTTGAATTAAATTGTCATCGCTATCAACACAATGAATACCCGAATGTGTCTATTGTTGCACTTGTTGTAAGCCCTGAAGTAGTTTGGGGCACATTTTCAGGGTTCTTTCTGAACTCTACACGAAAATGAATGACGACTTTTAATAAATATTCCCATATATTTTATTTTGAAAGATTTCAGTTATTCATAGCGCCTCCCTCAGTGATTTTTTAATCAATTGAATCTAGAGACCCTTCTGAGCCCTTAAAAAATATGCCTATTTCATCATACTTAAGCGACCAAGGACTCGAATAAATAAAAGCTGCAGCCAGCGTAGATTTGTTAAACAATCGAATGAGGTCAATTGTCCTGAGCTTCATACGATATATAAACAACTTCCCTGTCAGTCCCTCGCACGACCTTGAAAAATGGGCTTTGTTTTGCTTGTTGTTGTTCTCTTTCGATTTATCCTGATGCACGGGTTAGAAGCTTTCTGCTTCAGAGAGACCGACAGAACGAGGTACTGTTCTGCAAAAGCTTTGCAGAAATTTTGTGTTTGAAAGCTCTTCGGTTGCGTTTTCCGCACGAATGACTTCAAGACATAAGGATAGCGAAAGCTTTAAGGGACACAGTTATGCAAGAATACTCCTAACAACAACAATTTAGAATAATAAACAACAGATTGAGTGGCACAGGAACCACGGATTGCGTCGTCGTCATCTACAGTGTTCGCCGAGTCGCCATCTTTCTTTGATCAATTAAAATGTGCTGTCGTCGTCATTCATGATTCCGTGTTTTGCATGCTTTGTTTCCCTTTTGTTTTCTTTTATACGTACATATTTGGATCATTATCTTAAAAGTACGCCGATGCCGACGTCGATGCCGCTGCCCCTGCTGACGCTCCAACACCAACGCCAAACGTGTACAACACTGTACAGAGTTTGATAGACGCTCATCGGAGCGCACGAGAAATGAGATCATATCAATTTTTTCAGATTAGTAATGAAAAAATTGCTCACTGCGACAATTTCTGCATAGTGAGCCAGCGACTTTTTGTTTTGTTGCCTACTTAAAAATAATTCTAAAGAAGCAATTCAAACAATTTAAAAGAAATGTATTTCAAAGAGCTCTATGGAGCTCTATGAAAATTTCAAAAAACTAAGAACAGTTGTTCTAGATATCGTAGATACTATTGAGGTTACCTAGGAGAAGATATTCCAACGAAATTTAACCGAACCTGCTGCTTCTCACCATCCAAGAAGAACCATCAATGAAATAAACACAATCAATCAATCCTTAGTCGGTAATTATATCATGGATGGATCACCTCATCTTTTCAATTGCTTAGAATTCATCCAACTGTTCTTTCGTTCGATCGCTTTCGGAATTCTTAGTCCCAAAACAAAACCATATACTACTGTGGCACCCCGTATTTTGCTCGGTCCATTTCTCCCACCTCGTTAAGGATTCATCTTATATATTCCAATAAATGCCTTCCTGAACGTATACGAATAAACAGTCGCATAATGAACCTATAATGAACTCGCAAGTAGATATTAGATCCTATTGTACTGATCTAGAGTTTTCATGGTCATCGTCATAGTCAATTCATACAAACAACAAAAACAAAAAATGTTACTGTTACCAACCTTTTGATCCAAGGATTGATCGCTCAGTAAGTCAAACTTGTTAGAGTTGATTTTATAAATAATGAGAGATGACATGTGATCGTCACCTTCACCGCCTCTACCACTGACAATTCTACTTCCATATGTTTTGTTGTACGATGTCTGATATCTCGATATCTCTGCGTCAGTTTGCTATCCGATATCTTCGTATATAGTGGAATAGACACATTTTTTATTTGTACATAATTGTACAATACACAGTACACTTTTAACAGTACGATTAAATGATATATCTATGAGTATGTGTTCAGAAATCTGAAGTCATCCAACTGAAGTCATTTTCAACTGCTGACAGAATTTTAATAACTCATTTTTATAATTCATGAATCAAAAGAGATCATTTATAGATTATGTCATTTCTCGACGTTATGTCATCGATGAATGCTTTTCTTTTGCATTTCTATCGATATATTAATTGAAACCAATAATTAGGTCAACCTTTCGGACTCTCGTTTGTGAGGATGGGAAATCATATAAATTTTTTTTTCTTGTTTATCACAATCAAATCATTGTACAATCAATCTTCATGTATTAATATAAATTGATTGTTAATCGGAGAGAAATTATTTTACCAAAGGAAAGAAGACTTTCATCCAATTCAGATCTTTCAAAAAAGCTTTCTGGGTTTTGAAAGTTAAATTTTTCCACTTGGATTGCGACCTTCAATTATTTAAGTGGACTTTTCATGGAGGTCTTCAAAGAGCTTGGAACTTCAAAGTTTCGCCTTGCATCCTTTGAACGTAGAATTTGTTTAGCTTTCTTTCTCTTTCTCTCTCTCTTTCCCTCTCTCTCTCTCTTTGAAGTACTCTTTTCTTCTCCAAGTGCCAGACTTCAAACTTTTTCCAGATTTATAATAAAACATCTTTGGTACTCGTTCAGTAGCCGAAAACTTAAAACTTTAACTGTGAAAAAGTTTTATGGCCCGGCAATTTCTACAAACGACACAGAAACTGTGTCGAAAAGAAAAGCGGACGGAAGTCCAGCGTCCCGGCGAAGGAGGAAAACTTCAAACACTCTGCTAAGAGTACTTAAGATTTGATGGGCAGAGAGAGTGAGAGCGTAGAAGAAGTCTCTTCATGTTCTTATGAACGATTCAAGAAACTAAATATAAAAAACCTAACTTAATCTAGTATAAGCTTTTATAATAAAGCTTAGTTTTTAAGACAATTCAAAATGACGACGTTCTAAAAGTTCATACAATTTGAAATTATCACAATCACGTAATTAAGTGAAGCGCATTTTAGTGATTAACGGATTCAGATAAAAGAGGGCACACACCCTTAAGTGTACCTACTTCAAGCGAAGCCTGGATAAGGATCGCTGAAGTGAGAATCGCGTGTGGACTTTTAAGCTTTTACCGACTGTAATAAATGCTGAAAATGCACGCAAGCTCTTGGCCATTAGATGGTCATGATTAATTAGCTCGACTTAGCTAACAATTATTACATAAAAAGCATGAAGTTTTAGAGGTTTGTAGAGCTCACAGAGCGAGGTCATTACTTCAAGGCCGTTGACTTGTTGAACTGTGCACATAGCTGGTTCTTTGTTAACATCTCATTTCGTTTCACAAACACATTCTTACAGTTCTTAATTCACGGATCAATCGAAATTTTCAAAATGTTTCATGTTCATACTTAAGAATAAAAATAAATAACTAAATCTGTTTCTTTTGCTTACCTCCAGGATGGTCGACTTTAAAGTGCAGCAGCGTCTCTACTGCACCAGCGAGAAAACCGTCGTGAACACGATCCACGGCCCCGTTAAGGGCGTCAAACGGAACTCCATCTACGGCAACTCTTACTTCAGCTTTGAGCGGATACCCTTCGCCAAGCCACCGCTGGGCGAGTTGCGCTACAAAGAACCCCAACCTCCAGAGCATTGGACGGAGGTGAAGAGCTGCACTTCGATGGGGCCGAAACCACTACAGAAGCATTTCGTGTTCCAGATGACCGAGGGCTCTGAGGACTGCTTGTACCTGAACGTATATACGAAAAATGTGAGTCTAGAGGAGTCTAGAAGAGTTTCTGGAGTCGGCTTTTGGTAAATGTAAAAACATGTACCTAATTCTACTTCCCCTCCGCCCCAGCTTACCCCTTCCAAGCCGCTGCCTGTCATGGTCTGGATCTACGGCGGCGGCTTTCAGTTTGGCGAGGCGTCACGAGACCTCTACAGCCCCGATTACTTGCTGCAAGAGGATGTGGTCATTATCTCGATAACCTACCGCCTGGGACCTTTTGGCTTCCTCTGCCTGCAGGATCCCAGCTGCGAGGTGCCCGGAAATGCGGGCCTCAAGGACCAAGTGATGGCGCTGCGCTGGGTCAAGGCCAATTGTGAGTTTTTCGGTGGCGATGCAGACAATATCACGCTCTTCGGCGACAGTGCGGGCGGCGCGTCGGTGCACTTCATGATGCTCACTGAACAGACACGCGGCCTCTTCCACAAAGCGATTTCCATGTCGGGCAACGCGTTATCGCCCTGGGCCGTGACGCCGCAGCGCAACTGGCCGTATCGTCTGGCCTGCGCGGCGGGCTACGAGGGCATCAACCATGAAAGCGACATCTTCGAGTTCCTGCGTACCGCCAAAGGCGCCGAAATCGTAAAAGCGAACGAGGACCTGTGCATGGATTCGGAAAAACGCGAACGCATCGGTTTCTCCTTCGGGCCGGTAGTAGAGCCTTACGTGACGCAACATTGTGTGGTACCGTACAAGCCCATTGAGATGATGCGCACCGCGTGGAGTAACGACATACCTCTGATTATAGGCGGGGTCTCCAACGAGGGCTTGCTGCTCTATGCGGGTGCGTGGATGTCATTAAGAACAAAGAATAGTTATTTCCAGAACTGCTAACTTCTTCACTCTCACCCACAGAAACCAAAAGCAACCCGAAACTTTTGAACGAACTTGGAGACTGCAGGTTCGTGGTGCCCTTGGAGCTGAACATGGATCGGCAGAGCGAGCGATGCAAAGAGTACGGACTGCGACTGAAGCAGGCGTACTACGGCTCCAAGGAGCCATGTTTGAAAACGCTGCCGGAATATCTGCTGGTATATATCGATCTGTCTTTTTAGTGATATTAGAATACATTCAATTTCTCGTGTCTCCCTCCTCTTGTCTTCTGCAGATGGTCTCGCACGAGTACTTCTGGTTCCCCATCTATCGCACGGTGCTGTCCCGCCTGGAGTATGCCAGCAAAGCGCCCACATATCTATACCGCTTCGACTTCGATTCGAAGCACTTCAACCACCTGCGTATCCTCAGCTGCGGCAAGAAGGTGCGCGGCACGTGTCACGGCGACGATCTCTCGTACCTCTTCTATAATTCTGTGGCCCGCAAGCTGAAGCGGCACACCAACGAGTACAAATGCATCGAGCGAATGGTGGGAATGTGGACGCATTTCGCCAAGGATGCCAACCCGAACTGTGACCCGGAAAAGCCGAATATGTGGCAGCCCCTGAACAGCGGGGCAGTGGAGAAGCGGCAACTGTTGCGGTGCCTCAACATCGCCGACGAACTGAAGGTCATCGAAGTGCCGGGATTACAAAAGTTGATGGTGTGGGAGAGTTTCTTCGGCAGTGAAGAGTTGCTGTGAATGTGAATGGATGGGGGAGGAGGAGGACCGGGAGGGAGTGGACGATCGTCAACCTAGAAGAAAACGAGGACAAAGAAGCTAAAGTTACCTAAAGTGTATCTAAAGTACCTAAAGTGAGGAGAGGCTTTCCGTCTACTGAGTCTTGATTTTTACTGGACATGTATGCATATTTTTGGAATAATATTGAGTAGTGGATTAAGCAGCCGGGGAGAAAGAAGACGAGAAGAAAAAAATATTTTCTACGAATTGTTGTTAATGGCAAAAAATGCCAAAAAAGCATTTGTGTGGTTTTTTAATGAATTTATTATTAGCATAGGAGAATAAAAAATTGTGCACATTTTTTAGCGAACCAAATTCAAGGAAATATCTACTATATACGTTTATGTATATAGTATATGTATATATATTGTTGACTTTGAAAGTTTAGAAGAAATGAAAAAACGAAAGCAAATAAAAACTTAAATAAAAAATCAAAAAAAATGAAAATTTATTTAGTATAGTAAAATAAAGAAATTAGAACAGAAGAAGAAGAATAAATGACGGTAAATTAAATAAAATACATTTTTTAAGAATTTGCTGTTGTTTTTGCTTGTGTCGGCTTATTTTAAGAATATGATAAAACAAACGGTTCTTTTTCCATCCTGATAGAAATAAAAAAAGGATTTTTGAACAAATTAAGTTAATAAGAAAACAATTGAATAAAATATTATAATAAATACATTTTATATTCCTACGGAGCAGAAACCAGAAATTCATATTAAATCCTATTAAATGTCTATAAAAAGATATACTTACGTATCTATAAGTAGAAAACGCATCTACTTAAATCAAAAGTATACCAAAATAAATACATACGTTTAAATATTATAAATAAGGCGTCCCTCGAATAGCACGGTTCATTGTTAGTGTGTTATTCGAAGCCGTGTTATTAGAGGCTTTGAATATGTCCCATGTCATGGATTAAAGGAATATCTATTGCATTATTAATACAGACTACAATCATTCTCCTTTCCTTTGCTATCAAGTTAATCTTTAACACTATTAATCACCATTTCATGTTATTCTAGGATTGTCGCAATTTTTGTCGTGCTATTCGAGACCTGGTGCTATACGATGGACGCCTGCATATTTATCTATATTTGTATTACTTTTATTAAAACGATCTGCGTACTTTTAATGAACTTATCTGAATGTTTTGGTTATATAACAATTTTTCTTAAAGAAACATTTGCATTATAGGCTATTTAAACATCATAACAATCTTTTATATCGTGTTTAGATTTTGTATTAGGAGTAAATATTCTATTAAGTACATATTATTAATACATTTGATTATACGATATATATTATTTTTATCTAATAAAATAACAACATTTCAACCACAATTATACTGAAAATCAATCAAATACGATATAAGAAAAATCTTTATAATAAACACTTGCTGAAGAAAATAGATTGATAAATAACAAAAATAAAAGAGGGGAAAGTATTTTATGAGTTTTATTTGCTTTTTTTTGTGATTTCATGGATTTTAAGTCTCCAAATGGAATTGAATTCAAACTTTTTTCACTAATAGATTCAGATTAGAATTGATACAATCGTCTTTGAATCGAATTTAACTCGTTACTCGTCAAATTTCGAGACATTGAATTGCTTTCAATTACAACGAATTAAGATTCGAACAAGAATTACAAGTAACTCGTTGAATCGTCGTTGAATCACTCAATCGATAACTCAAATTCAATGATGCTCTTCTGATCTGTTGACTGTTGTAACTCTTTGATTCATTATTGAGTCGAAAAACTAAAACTTTACGCTGTAAATCAACGAGTTAGAAAAGCGTCTTTAAAGTGTGGAGTCTCTTAAAGCTTCTTAAATAATTATTGAATCATTGAATGGATTACTTCAAAAACAATGTTTCATTCAATCTCGATTGATGACTCAGATCGATGACAATTATAATTAATTATCGAATTTGATGAAACGCTTTCGTGACTCACTGATTTGCTGTAGTTGGCTTGTTGATTTCACTCGTTCACACAAAATTTTAAAATGTAACTTCTTTAAAAAATGATAAATTTTAAATGATTTGATTTTCTTTTTAAATGACGAAGAAAAATACTGACGAAGAAAGATTTCATTTAAAAGCTTCGCAAAGATGTTGCTTAGAACAAAGATTTCATTGTATTTATTGAAAAATTGAATAAAGTCAAAGAATAATTTTTAATTTCGAATTTTTCAGAAAACAATTTCAAATAACAAAATGAATACTCGCTCTTTGACGTAGCAGATTTTGACAAGTCACACATGGCGAACTCACTACTCACCACAAATTCTAGTTTATGTTTAGTTTAAGTTCCCCGCTGCTAAACGTCAAACTGATCGTGCATAGTTTTGTATTTTCTCCTCCCGAACTCTGCTTTCGGCTGCTTCGTGCGCTTGTGAGTGCGGTTGTTGGCCACAAGCGCCAATGATTGGAGCAGTCAGTAAAGCGTTATCACTGCAGCGGGAGACTTGTCGCTGTGACCGGCTCTGAAGAAAGGCTGAAAGCGAAACCTGCCAGAAATCAATCGATCGGTTAAAGCAACGCATCTTTTTTAAGTGTTCTCGTAAAATGTTTATTAAATTCGCAGTTTTTATTTAATCGACTTTTCCTTGTTTGTTTATTCGCCTTGAATACTTTGTTGTTTTAGTGATTTTTAGTTTTGAGTGCGTTTATGAAGAATTTAATTTCACAGCAACGAAGTTTATTGTTAAAACGAAAATAAAACAAAAAATAAAGATAAACTAACTAATAAAAGTGAATCAAAGTGAAATCGGCTTTTCGTCGGTTCCGGACAACAATTTGAAGAAGTTTTTGGAAAGTGTTTATCCAATATGAGTACACTGCGGGTCATGGATATGTTAAAATTGACCTTTAGGTAACTCCAACTCTTCACTATTTCAGCTACCGAAATAAGACGAAGTTAAAAAAACTTGAAAGAAAGAAAAATCGGGTGAAATTTAGCTTGACTCTGAGTTGAATGTACTTTTCCCCCTTTTCTTCGGTTTGCTTAACTTGTTTAGCATTCTTCGCTAAGCGCTTCTTCCATTTACTTTATGTTCGTCTTTCTTTTTTTCGTTTTTTATATTTACAGAAAGTTATCTTATAAGTTTAATTAAATTAAATGAATGCATTTCTTTTGTTCAAATCACGGAAAATTAAAGAAATGCATGCTATATTACACTTCGTATATCTATGATACGATAAAATTTTGATTTAATATTAATTGGTTAGCTTCCACGCCCACTCCTTACATATACAAACATAACTTCAAATAACTCTTTTACATACATAATGCACTTGTAATTAAAAGAAATAACTTCAAAATTTTGTAAAACTAAGTGTAAGTGTGTTCAACGATTTTGAAAAATTCCTATACTGTATATTTTACCAAAACATCGCAAATATACTTTTAAATACTCACAAAATAAGCACATTTTGTTCTTTGTTAAATAAAGTCTCTTTTATTCTACTTTATTCCACTGTACTCAATTCTGCTCTTAGTCTACTCTACTCTATTCTACTCTGCTTTTCTTTGCTCTGCTTTTATTTCTACTTAGTAAATTTAGTCTACTCTACTCTGTTCTAGTCTACTCTCTACATAGTCTAGTCTACACTCTACTTAATCTACTGTATTCTAATTTCTACTTATTGTACTCTACTTAGACTACTCCACTTCTCTACTCTACTTTGCTCTGCTGTACTTTACCCTCTACTCTCTTAGTAGAGTAAACTCCTCTTAGTTTACTTAGTCTTACTCTACTCTACTCTACTCTGTTCTATTCTCTACTTAGTCTACTCTACTCTACTCTCTACTTAATCTATTTTACTCTTACTGTAATACTTTTCTGTTTACGCTCTAATTAGTAAATTTTGCCTACTCTACTCTATTCTACTATACTATACTCTCTACGTCGTTTTAGTCTACTCCACTCTCTACTTACTCTACTCTACTTTCCTGTACTTTGTTCTCCTCTACTTTACATAGTTTCTAAAGAACTAGTTCAGTTGCAGAAAGTCATCTGTTAGCCATCTGAATTTAATCATTAAAAATGTTAACAATGTTGTAGTTGATTTCATTAGTTTCTTCTTCAGAGTTTTTTGCTTAGTTCATCGTACTTGGTAATTAAATAAATAGTTGTTGTTGTTTTTCTGTTTTCTTTGCTGCCTTCTTTGGTTTTTTCCTTTTTCATTCCTGTAAATAATTATTAACTATAATAAATTGTTTTCAATTTAATAAGCTTCTTTTTTTTAATGTAATGTTTGTCGTCATCGCAGATAAAAAATCCATACACGATGTAAGACATCTGATTCCATATCTAAATATTTACTTACATATCATATATATTTATATAGTATATTACGTAATGGTACTCGGACTGTTAATTGAACATTTTATGAAATTTATTTTTTGGTGCATTTGTTTTTTTTTCAATGAATTTTTGGAAAAAGTTTCGTTTGTTAGCATTTCTTTAACCTGCGATACAGGAATAACTCGTTTCTTATTCTTTGGCTTTCAATTGGGCGGTTTTTAATACTCATCGATAGTTTTGGAATATACTCAATAAAATAAGAGTGAGAATAAATTTAAAAGTCAATAAATTTTAAAAAATAAAAAAGTATTGAAATTTAAAAATTATACAAAAATTCTGTCATTAGATTTTGTTTATAGACATTTAATTCTTTTGTCTTCTAATAATAATCGAACAATGATTCGTGGAAAGTGGAAGTGCTGGTTCTTTTTGCGGCCACCAGACACCGTCAAAACCTAACCTAACCTAACTTAATAAAAATAAATAAATGTGAAACATTGTATGTAGTTAATTGCACAATAATAAAAATGCTATGAAAAAGCTATAAACGCTTTTATAGCCATTAAGAAACGTCAATTAAACTCTTTTTAAAATATAATAAAAATATTAGTGTCTCTTTATGCTAATCTAGGGTGGCCGTCGGGTGGTTTCTATTCTAAAAGCGATAGAAAAAGCAATTGTAAGAAGAAACCAGCCAATGGCTCACCCTATATAATGTAAAAGATATCGTGCAAATAATTTCTAGAAGAAAGGTTCTCTGAAGACCGTCAAAAGAATGAAAAAGGAGGGGTTGGAAAGAAGTCGGGTGGGAGCCATTATTAGGAATGAGAAGTCGTTATGGATTATTTATTTTTATATGAAAGTACTTTAATCTATTCAGCATTTAATGACCTAGTGCAAGTATTTAATTACCCTTTTTTCCTCAATATCAAATAATAATAGTTTAGATTAGTTAATTAACTAGACATTATATTATAACGTGCACAACAAAAGTCATTCGTTGCACACTACGTACGTATGCTTGTGTAGTAATTGTAAATGATTCCATTTGAAGGGTTTCTAAATGAAGCTCATTTTAATAGAGGAAATTAAAGAATTACGTTTTTTTTCAGTGGAAAAACAATACCATTATATAAAAGAAAAGACAAAGTATTGATTGGTTGAATGAATGCATGAAGAATATTTTTTATTATTACGTGACTTGTATTTAATTAAGTGAAATGAAATGTAAAGTAATGAAATGTGCATGCGATAAATAGGCAAGAATGAGAAGAAAAACAGAAGAAATCAAAGGTTGTTCAGGTGGAAAAAATACTATTTTATTTAAAACCTTTTCCGAGCAATTCTTAAGCTCAAGGTTCAAGTCTGAATTATGTTTAATTAAAGAAGCACTTCATTTCATTCAGATATTGCTTGTTGTTTTGAGTTATCGCTGCGTCGTCTAAAGTGATTAGATTATCTCAACACTTTCCAATTTCACAACATCTTAAGTGGCTTTATCAACTTTGAAAATGTTTGGCCGAATGTCTTTTAAATCCCTTTCACCGGTCTACAAATCGATTTTAAGAAATGCATATTATCCGAGTATCACGATTGCAAATATTAATATATTGAAATACATACAATCATTGTTATGCAATATTTGCAACTAATATAGTTTATTTATCTCTTTTTCTTCTGTTTCCCATGTAATTTCAAAACAAAACTCTGATTCGATTTATATGCAAAACTCGCAACGTTCATAAAACGTGTTGATTCCCATTCAAATTCAACTCTCGCGCCACTAAAGCGTCCCCACAGGCCTCAGAAAGTGTCAACTGTAAACAATCCATTAAAAACCTTGCGGCTGAAGTACGAAAAAATCGTAAAGATACTAGAACACATCACAAAAACACAACAACAACCCCTGCATAACAACAACTTTCAAAGCGAGGTGCTTCACTTTTCGAGGCTCATCTGCTGCACCTTCATTCAGCGTGATTTATAGACGCCAGCGAGTCATTTCAGCATTTAATTTAATACTTTTGTTGCCGGTGGATTTTTGCAACAGCTCTGGCAATCGTGACGAATGCATGACCATAAAACCAATCGCGGTTTTATACGCGCTTCACTTGATCCACTTATGAAAGCACGATGCATATGTACTGTAATCGATTTTTTCTTTTTGGTTTTTTCAGGGTCCTCGAATTCAAGTATGAGCAGCGGAAACTAACCACCGGAATCCACGCTGTTGTGAGGACCGTCCAGGGCGTCATCAAGGGTGTGAAGCGCCTCTCGGTCTGGGGCCCTGCCTACTACAGCTTTGAGAAAGTCCCATTCGCCCAGCCACCGATTGGCGAGTTACGATTTCGGGCGCCCGTACCACCTACGCCATGGGAAGGTATCCTTGACTGCACGGGTCCCGCGGAGAAGCCCCTTCAGTCGAATGTATTGTTCCGCAAATACAAAGGCTCCGAAGACTGTCTCTACTTGAATGTGTTTACGAAAAGCGTAAGTTACGAGCAGTTTTTCTCCTTTCGCCCTGTTTATCAGCTCTCTTCTCTAGCTGTCGCCCGACAAACCGATGCCTGTCATGGTCTGGATATACGGCGGCGGCTTCCAAATCGGCGAAGCTACGCGCGACATGTACAGTCCCGATTATCTGATGACCAAGGACGTGGTACTCGTTACGATAGCCTATCGTCTGGGCCCGTTCGGCTTTCTTAGCTTGGACGATCCGGACGTGAATGTACCCGGAAATGCAGGCATCAAGGACCAAATACTCAGCCTTAAGTGGGTGCAGGAGAATATCGACCGGTTCGGTGGTGATCCCAACAACGTAACCATTTTGGGAGAGAGTGCTGGTGGCGCCTCTACACACCTGTGCATGATCAGCGAGCAGTCCAAGGGTCTCATACACAAGGGAATCGTTATGTCGGGCAGCGCTCTGTGCCCCTGGGCACTACCGCCTCGAAACCAGTGGGCCTTGCGGCTGGCTAAGCACTTGGGTTACGAGGGCAAAAACGTAGACAGCGAAGTCTTTCAGTTTTTACAGCAAGTTCCCGGTCCGGAATTTGTAAGAGCTGCAGGAGCCCTTCTGACCAAAGACGAGAAACATAGGCGGGTGCTTTTCGGTTTTGGGCCTGTGGTGGAGCCATACGTCACAGACCAGTGCATCCTGGCGGAAGACCCGCATACGTTGATGCAGAACACGTGGAGCAACCAACTGCCCCTGATGATTGGAGGCACCAGCTTCGAAGGTCTGCTCTTCTACGCAGGTGGGTCTGAATCTCTTTGGAGGATGCATCTATTCAAAATTTTAAATATTACTAAATTGCAGAGGTCACACGTCGCACAGCTACATTGGATGAAGTCAAAAACTGTGTAAACCTGCTGCCAGCGGACTTGAACTTTGACATGTTGAGCCCGGAGACTGAGAAGAAGGCGCTGGAGCTCAAACAGTGTTACTTTGGAAATAAGGAATGCGGTCGGGAGATGCTGATGGAGTTCCTGGAGGTAAGGAGAGAGCCATTCGAATACAGGGAAATTAAGATTCTCCTTTAAGATAAATTTAAATTCTTCCCGCTTTCTTCACTCAGCTGGAGTCTTACCGCGAGTTCTGGCATCCGATCTACCGCACGGCCTTGTCGCGTATGCGCCACAGCACCGCGCCTACCTTCCTGTACCGCTTCGACTACGACTCAAAGGACGGCAACGCCATCCGCAACCTTTTGTGCGGCAAGAACGTGAGCGGCACCTGCCATGGCGATGACCTCTGTTATCTGTTCTACGCCATGTTCTCGCACAAGGCGTCCAAAAACTCCCCGGAGGCGCAAGTAATACGCACCATGGTCGACGTGTGGACCAGCTTCGCGGCGCATAGTGATCCCAACTGCGAGATGTTGGCAGATGTACGCTTCGAGCCGTTGCAACCGGAAAAACCCATTAAATGTCTCAACATAGCGGAGAACGTGGAGTTCAAAGAACTGCCAGAGTTGCGAAAGTTGAAAGTGTGGAACAGTTTCTATCCGTTGGGAAAATTATAAAAAATGGCCGATTGCTTGAAGAAGGGTTCGAAAAATTGGGGGGCTCGAAAATCTTGGATGATGTTATTGGCTAGCCTACCTCAATGATTTATGATTGTGTGTTAAACGTTTAGTGTGTGTGAGTGTGTGTGGGTGAGTGTGTGCGAGTATCTGTGTGTGGGATGTAATGTTTCTTAAAGACGAGTTTGTTTAACATAATTTTTACAGGTGAAATTTGCAATAAGGGCTGCCTTCATTAAGTTTTTTTATACAAAAATAATTATTATACTAAACATACTCGTACAATAAAGAAGTCGCAACAATACAAGTTAATCGAGTGTTTTTAATACACGCGTGAAGTACTCACAGTGATTGGTTGGCAGATGTCACCTGCCACGAACCAAGCAATCAGCGCACCTGATGCACGCATCATGATGATCCGTCTGACACCAGCCATTTTCTACATTTTCTTGGATTCTCTCCCGTGCATTTCGAACGAAACAATTAGCTGCATGCATCTCAGATGCAAATGGGTGCACAAATCGCTCTCTCTCTCTCTCTCTCTCTCTCCATTGTTGCTGTTCACTTTATATGTAAATAGAACAGCTTTGCTTCAGCTCGACGAGTGAGTAAATTTACTGAACTTCTGTAGATCATTTCCCGGCACAGTGTTGGGTCTCTTTTCATCGACCCGCACTAAAAGCTTAAGTCGACGAATGCGAATACTTTTATTTTCTAAGAAAATATCTGTTTGTTATACTTATAATGACAGCGATTTACAGGGTGCTTTTCTTCGATTTTTATCTTGAATCTTATAAAATTAACCAGAGATAACTAAAGGTTATTTTTTTAGAAACACATTTAAAGTACGAGAAAAAATTAAAGAAAAAAAACAATTCTCATCGGCTTAAAATGCTTTGAATGAAAAAAAAAAACAATTATCATCGGCTTAAAATACTTTGAAAGCGATGCCAAACAAGAAGTCATCGAAAAATGGCATTCATTGAAATGACCAACCTAAAGTTGAGAACAACAAAAACCAGCCAAGTTATTGAATTTATGCCATTTGCCTGATACAACAGTGGCAACTGTAAAGGCAACAACAACGACAACCACAGCAACAACGACGTGAAAATCCCCTTAAAAAATCCATTAAAACGACGGCCGGGCAACCGGTAAATACGAAGCGATTAGTACGTTAAAAAACAGAAGAATAGAAACAGTTCTAAAATGAAATTTTTTGTTTTGGGAAAAGGTAAGCTGCCACGCCTTTTACCACAAAAAATGGTCGAAATTAAAAAAGAGGGATATTAAAAAATGTTCCCTTTTTAATGAAAACAGGACGGATTGCATACGGATTGAATGTCAGTGGATGGGCGGGTGTGTGTAGACGCGTGTGTATGTGTGCCTTGGTGTGAAAAGGCAATAATAGAGGAAAGCACTCACATACAGACACACACTCGTACGCACACAAAATCGGACGCATAACAATTCCTTGTCCGTATTTTGTATGAACCACGATAAAACATTTCTGTTTTCTAATAAATTCTGAATAAATACAGAGAGAAAAAACACCCAAACATATACAGACATACATATGTACATCTATAAACAGACCGACGCTGATATTTATTTTATTGAAAAATATTTAGCTTTAGAGAAAAAACCATCGAAGCGGTTTATTGAAATATTTAATCCGATACTGAAAACGAGGGTCCAATCTAAAACTTCAGTGAAAACTCTAAACAATCTGGCGAAAATCTCTGCAAGTAGAGTGAAAGAAAGAATGCGATATAAATTCATTATATTGGACTTTGAAGCATTTTTGTTTTGCAAATAAATTTCACAACAGTTCCAACTCTTTGCTAGAATAAAAATAGAATAAAGATAGAATAGAATTAAATTCAATTTAAATGTAGAATCTACTTCAATTTTAATGAAGACCCTTTAAAAGTATACAAATCCAAATCCAAATAAAATAAATGCTTGCACTCTTTCTCTACTCATATTCTCTAAAATTATATATGTACATATATGTATGAATATTAAAGATCCATCAAATACGACAATTAATTTCCATTTGTTAATAAAATAAAATCCTTAGTAAAATAAAATAGCAACTGCAACTGTCACGGTGACAGACACACAGGCCCATTCTTCTTCGACAGCTTTGGCTTCTCTCCTTCTCTGGCTCACACAGAAGTCGCAGTGCTCGCTCCGTCTCCCTCCGACACGCCGAACAGAAATCGCCACGCACACGCCATCGAGACGGCCGAAGCAGCATGGCTCAAGAAGTAGATCCAGATCTTGGTGTACGTGTTGTGGAATATAGCCGGAGCCAGACTGCGGATGGGATTGATGCTGGCCCCCGTCTGGTTTCCCTGTGGGGATGATAAGGATGACAGACATATGATATTTCTAAAGATGTTTACTCGGAAGTCGGGCTTTTATTATCGTGTCTTACACCAAATAAAACCAGAAGGCAGATGAGGTTGGCAAACTTCAGCGGCGCCGCCTCCGTGTGGGCAGCGTTGCGTTGATCCCAGATCGAGCAGCAGAACAGCACCAGCGTCGAGGTTATGATGAACTCAATGCCGAAGAGCTGCCCATCGCCGATGACCGGATGGGGAACCGTCAAGGCCGGGCTTTCTTGGACATATTCCCACGGCAACATGGCCACAAACAAAGCGTAACCTACTAAGCAGCCCAGAACCTGAGCCAGAAGATACAATCCCAGCAAAGTGATCGACATGTAGCCCAAAATGTAGTTGGCTAAGGACACTGCTGGGTTTATGTGAGCGCCCGACACACAGCCAAAGCACTGGATGCAGATACCGACGCTCAGGCCGGACCCAATGGCGCACTGCAACAGGCTACTCGGGAAAATGGTGCTCCTCACCAGCGCCATAGGGAGTAAGCACATCAACATGGCGGTGGCGCTGAATTCACCGAGGACACGAATCGCGAGAGCCTTGTCGAACTTCATAGCGCCCAAACCCAGTCCAAGGTTTGTCCTAAGAGAAGTCAACCAATGTTAGACAAAGACAAAGTTCTGAGAAATTAGCATTGTACCTTAAAAATTATAGAGCCGGAAAAACCAAATAATATAATAAACGTATGTATGTATACGTTGACTGTTGACAAAAATGTATAAGGTATATTATTATATAATATCCAGGTTTTTATTTTTTAGAATCTCTAAAGATGTTTCGATACATTTGAAATATCCATAAACTCATATTTAATTTAATATCATGAAATAATTTTATTTAATTTAATGAATACAATGTAATTTTTACAAACAACCGAATCAGAGGTTAAAACCAAATCAGATAAAAATGCATAATGAACAAAAAGCAGTAAATTTGTAAAATAAACCGGAACGATTTCAAAACAAACATGGATTGTCAATAAGTGGAACGAATCCTTGGGTCCACAATATGGAACACATTTATTCAGCATCCCCTCCACCACCCTTTCCACCTTTTGAACCGGACCCATATAAGTACTTCCATGCAAAAGCCATACCAACAGTGGCTATTGGTTGGGCCAGAAAGTAGATCCATATTTTGGTGTACGTGTTGTGGATAATGGCCGGAATCAGGGTGCGGAAGGGATTAAAGCTGCCACCGGTGTAGTATCCCTGCAAATGATAGAAGAACAAATACTTAGTAGGCAGAAAACATGGCAAGCAAAAAGCGTTGCGCTCACCGAAATCAAAACTAGTAGGGTAACCAAGTGAGCCACTTTTAGCGAGACCCCGTCTTGTAGACTTTCGTTTCGTTTATCCCATACGGAGCACCAGAAGAGTATGAAAGTCGAGGTTGCAATGAATTCGATACCCAGAGCTTGTCCGTCCCCGATTAAGGGATGTGGAATCGACAGGAATGCCTTTTCTGAGAAAATGTCCCCCGGTACAATAGCCATGAAGAGTATATAGCCCACCACCGACCCTAGAAGCTGACACAGTATGTACAGGCCCATCATAAGGATCGGGATGAGTCCAAGGATGCAGTTGGCCACCGAGACCAACGGATTAATGTGAGCCCCGGAAACGCAGTTGAAGATCTGGTAGGCAATGCCTATAGTCAAGCCGCAGCCTATGCTGGTCCTTAGAAGGTCATTCGGGAAGGCGATGGTTTTAATGCAGGCCATGGGAAGAAGGCACATTATCATAGCAGCGGCGGTGAACTCACCAAGCAGACGAAACAAGAGCTCTTTATCAAACTTCATGGTGTAGTTTAGAGGCGACTGAAGGCGACTGGATCTGTATGAAGAAGGAAGGAAGATCAGTGAAAAGCAGAGGCAAGCAAACTAATCAGCACAATAACCAACCTTTTTCCGCAAATAGAAGGAACGATTTATTTGAGAGTTCTGAAATATTCGATTTAATTTCTAATAAGGAAAAATATGACAGTTAAATAAAACTGCTGAGATCGATTTTTCTATTTTGAAGCACAAAAAATAAACACTTTTCAACAGATAACTTTTAGACTAAGCAAAGTATATGAGTAATCTTTGCATCACGATAATCAGAGGAACCAGATTGTTAGAATTGATTAGGAGGATAATCAGATTATATAGGAGCTCCATGAAAGTAATGAGAAGTAGTTCATTCAACTGCAGACATACTACTTGTACTTCAAGGGAATCAAAAGTACTCAACTACTCAAACACTCTCAAAATTGATTGATACAATCGGTCTTCAGAGTCAGTCACATCCACGTAAAATAAAAAACAACAACTCTTTAAGTAATAGAGCAATTGAATTGTATTTAAAATAATTCAGAAACACATATTTTAATTAAGAATTAGAATCAAATCAAATGTAATCGTCTGCCAAAATCACAAATCAACCCGAACCAAGTACTACTGAGAAAGCGTAACTCCTTCAGTTTTCTTCACTGTAGTTCATTTCAACGCTTTATCGGACTGGTTCTCTGGTTCCTTCTGATAACTAAACAAGAATCGCCACGCCAAGCCCATGGTGACAGCAGCCAGCGTTTGACTTACTAGATAGACCCAAATATTGGTATACTGGTTGTGGAATATCGACGGAATAAGCGTATGAACGGTGTTGAGGCTGGCACCCGTTTCCCTTTCCTGTAATGGATGAGAAGCGAGTGAGGTTGTATACAAGTACGTAAGATTAGCTTTTGCCTACACCGATCAAGTTCAGAATAGTGATCATGCAGCCAAACTTCAGCGTTTTCCCGTCCGTATGCTGCGAGTTGCGTGGATCCCAAATGGAGCAACAGAAGATGATCAAAGTGGAGGTCATTATGTACTCCATGCCGAAGGCATTCCAAATTGACAAAGAACTGTGCACCTTCGTCAAGCTAGGGCTCTGCTCCACTACATCCCAAGGAAGAACGGCTATGAAAAGGGCATAACCGAGAGCGCCGCCCAGAAACTGGCACACCCAGTACATGAGCATCAACGGGAAGGACATGCGGCCTACAATCCAGTAGGCAATCGAGACATAGGGATTGATATGGGCGCCCGAAGAGCCAATGAAGATTTGCAGCGTGGCGAAGACCGTGAGACCGCAGCCCAAGCTGACTTGCAGATTGTCGTTGTAAAAGGCTGCGGTGTGCACGCAGCTCATCGGAATCATGTACATCAACATCGCGGTGGCACTGAATTCACCGATCAGAATCAGCGCCAGTTCCTTATCGAACTTCATTGGCGGAACTTCGAAGACGGAAGGCGGTCGGTGGCTGAAAGCGAAAACAATCCGAATCAAAAGTGGAGGATCCAATAGAATACTCACCTGCTTCCGTAAGTTTTGAAAGCAAGTTCTGTCTTATAGAAATTCTAATTTTTTGTGTGAACGATTAAATGAATTGACGTATGATTGTTTTTGCCAGATGAAAGAAAATTACGAAGTTTAGAGCTAAGATTCCCCAGATGAAAAGTGGGCTTGAGTGGGTTCTTTATTGGAAAATTGGGACCAAACTCGAAACGAAAAAACGCGAGGAGAAGAAACAAAAAAACACAAGGGAAATCTTGGTACGACGGAAATCTTGTTTAAGCAACTGGAGTGGATGGTTTTTAAAGGGCACCGAAAGGTTGACGAGAAAAGACGACAAAAGCAACAAAAAGAAAATTCCAAATTTAACGAAATTTTGCAATCTTTCACAATTTGTTTAATCCTATTACTTTTATCTATGTACAAATTGTGTGCTTCGAAATCGTTTTTAATTTTTAGTTGTTATAATTTTGGTTGCTTTTCAATCTAAAAAAATCTAAAATCATTCATAACGAGTTTATTAAAAATCAATTTTTGCCCATTTAAAGCTGGTTATAATTGAATATAAACAAGCAGGAAAACAAAATAATACAACAGTACACGTAATCATTATAAATTCGGTCGACAGTGTTTTTATGCAACAGATAAAACCTTGAAAAAGGTTTATAAAATAAAAACAAAAAAGGATCCATTGTAATCGCGTTGATTTTGACAACAAACCGCAAACAATACGTTTAACCTAACCAAATATGGCGAAATACATACGTATTCCCATCAACGCACACATTCTTACTTTTGTTTGAGTATGGGGGATCGTATATATACGCGTATTTGTACGTACTCGTATATGTAGATAAGTGCCAGTGTATGTAATGAACTCATACAAAGTGACCAACAAGTTTTTAAGCATATTTTAAGCCATTTATAACACACACACACACACACGCACCCAATCCTGCATCACACGGACACATCGTCATGCATGGCTGACATGCACAAAGAGATTAAATAAAAATACTATAAAAAAAACCAAATGAAATGAAACTTTTACATGTTCAATTAAATTGAAAACCGTGCTGTATTTTTGGCGAATTTATTCACTTCTGTTATGTGTCTGTGTGTGTGTAAGTGTATAAGTGTGTGTGTGTGTCAGTATGTTTGCCTCTAGTCTTTATTTGTACCATGATATGTTTCCAGTGTAAACGAAATCCCTCAACAAGTTTCAACCTCAACCTCATTTCATCATTAAATCAACCAAAAATTGCTGAATAAAGAAATTTAAATATGTATGCAGTTAAATAAAGAGAATAATTCTTGTTCTTTTCACAATTCAATGCATTCCGTTTCATTCTCCTTTCTAGTTATTCATTATTTCTTAGAAATTACCGAATAAAAGCATTTCTCTACATTTTTTAGGTCTGCCTAAAAGTATGCCTTATTTTTTTGTTTGAATTTGAATGGGAAAAATATAAACCATAATGCAACAATAGCAAATAAATCCCAACACTAATGCAATAATAATTTGTGCAAATGATGGATTGCGGTTCAATGCACCGTACAACCAGCATTTACAACATAAACATCGTTTATGTATTTCCACTCGAGCATCGTTAAATTTGCACACATATTTTTATTTAATTTATTATGGAACAGTTGTGGAAACTGATCCAAATAATTGTGATGGATCACAGCCACAACCGAATTGTTTGCAATAAATCTAATGCGAATTATTAAAAGAATCCAGAACTTGTTAAAAGATTTTTTATTTTAGGGTTTTATTTCTAACAACTTAGAAGCGAGCGAGATTTTCAGACCCCTTTTTATGTACGTTCATATACTGTACATGGATAAACTTTCGGATTGCGTTCACACAAACGGTATGCAACAAAAGAAAAGAGGGCGCTTAATTGCTGTGGCAACAGTTACGAGTAGGTAAAAGTAACAACAACAACAACAACAACAAAAACAGCAACACCATGAAAAGTGTTAACTACAAGAGCTCGCAATTAACTCGGCACCGAAACGTTCGCCACCAAGGCTCCAGGGGCGTGGCATTTCAAAGGAGATTCACCCAGGACTCAACTCTCTACCTCGTTCGATCCATCTCACTCTGTCCCTCTCTCTCTCTCTCTCTCTCTCTCTCTCTTTTCTCTACCAGTACACTAGCTACCACGTGCACAAAACACAAAAGCGCACTCGTACATGATCATGTACAAGAAATGTTCATGATATACAGTAGTAAGCGAGGACTTGATGACCTCCGCTGTCCCTGTCCTGAAATTGATTGCAGAATACGCTCCTGACACATCACACACACACACACACATACAAGCTGACGTGCCGCTCCATTTCGCTTGGCTGTTCAACTTGAAAAGTCTGCTGCGTGCGGCACACATGAACGACTCAAGTGCTCAACTCTTCCAGTACTCGTTCCCACGTAGCGCCAGCATATTAATTGCCAGCATTTGAACTTTTATTTAATTTACGAGGACTCGCAATAATCTCGCCGGTTATCGTCCTCTGCCGCTGCTGCTGCTGCTGCCGGTGCCGGTGCCGCCACCGCTTCACTTGCCTGATGATTGCCTGGTTCTGCTTCTGGTTCTGGTTGTTCGAATGAGTTCACGAGCTCGTGTGTTTCTGCGAGTTACTTTTATTGCTGGCTAACAACGAAGCTGGTTACCAGGCGAGGCGCACCATCTTAATGAAGGCACACACAGACATATACACATACTCACACACATACTCACACATAAAGCACTTTGTGCAGCTTCGTAGCTACTCCGTTGTATAAATCCGACGCAACGCAAAGCGACGCAACGCAAACCGACACAACGCAAAGCGACGCAACGTCAGGCAGCAGGACAACGTTACGTCGCATTAACTGAGCTGCGGCCACGCGCGTTGCGCTTCTCCAATATTTTGCTGTGGAATGACACGCGGTCACGTAATCCATGTAGGACAAAATAAATTAAGTCGAACGCTATTAAGTTGGCTATTAAGTTGGAAACTACTCCGGCTTCGGCTTTGTTTTTGTTGTTGTAGTTGTAGTTGTTGTTGTAGTCTGACATTTTCTACACATGACTAAAATGTTGAAAACAAAAAACGGAAATAAAAACATATCGCAGTCGTGTGTGAGAGAGAGGGGTTGAGATGGAGGGCGGTGTTGGGGGGGAAGGGAAGCGTCGACTTGACATTCGTGTTGAGTTTTCCCATTGAATTTCAAGATATCCATAGATTTTATAAGAATTCATCCCAACTGGAAAATTTATCGAAATTTTTATAACTTATCGACATTTTCTAAACTCAACGAAACTCTCAAAACTGAACGAAGCTTTTAAAACTGAACGAACCTTTCAACGGTAAAAGAAAAAAAAATTCATAAAAAATAAAATTTGATAGTTTATCGAAATTTACTTGAGTTTTATGTTTTTTTATTGTTTGTTTGAAGCAGCATGAAAAACCGCGCTGGCAAATCGAAGTCGACGAACCGAATTTTGTCACGTGACAAGATACGCGATACGATTTCCTCGCATCGCTGAAAATAAGCTGTTGCAGACATTTTTTCCAGCATCTCTTTTCGAAACCGGAACGTCTCCGGTTCCGTGGCTCGTGATTCTTCGCAGAATCCCGCATCGGATCGTCTGCGGAACCTTTGAATATTTTCCAAGCGATTGCTTTCTCAAACTGCTTCGTTTCGCATTGAAGTTGCACTCGTACATACATATGTCCATATATTGCATTAAATAATTTCGCGAACTTGTGGATTATATCCAAAAACTCTTCCTTCCACCCCCCTCCCCCCCCACACCCTCTCTCCCTTACATACTGTCTTCCTATTTTATTTATTATTTTTATGGTGCATTCGATGTGTTGCATTTTCGGTGCCAAAAAGGTTTTGTGTTGGTCCTTGTTGTTGCTGGTGTTGTTGTTTTTGTAGGAATATATTATTGCTACATTGTTGTTGTTGTTGTTGTTGTTGTTGCAGCATGTGATTGGTAGAGATTTCTATTGCTTAAAAGCAATAAATTTCTTGTTATACCCGCTGAGATGTTTGATCCTTCAAGGATTTCGTTATTATAGCTATTTTGTGTTCGTGATCGTGCTCGTGTGCTTGAGTGTATATACAATGTATGGCTGTGCATGTGTGTTCGTATTTGTATGTGTGTGATTTATGCTTTCGATTGTGCAGGATGCTAGAGGAAATCCTGGCTACGCCGTCAAGACATCGTTTTGCCGCAAGACGAATTGTTGCCGCAGATTAGAGCTCGGTTAAATGCGCGAACTCGGTGTCATGCTTTCATCGGTGGATGCAGAAGAATGTGTTTATGTGTGTTTATGTGTATGTGTGTGTGTGTCTCTCAGCCATGTAGCAACGCGAGTGCCAATTGATTTATCTCCGGTGTCAAAGATTCGCGCCGAACAAACAAGTTAAGAGATGTAAACAGAGACTTTAGAGAATCTGTGAGAAAAAATTAAATCAAAAATATGCAAATACTTATGGATACTTATTGCATACTTTAAAGCCTGTTTGAAGTCATGAATCATAAATAATTATATGGTATACTGTCAGCAGTTAAGACAACAAAAAAAGCCATGTCGGCAATCCTTTCTTTTCAATTCCCATATAGTTTATTCCCATAGGATTCCTCTCCGGTTGTCTACGGTATCTCCTAATAAATTTCAATCCTCAGGATTGCTGAGAGGTTTCCTGAATAAGTTTCCTAATTTTTATCACTTATATTGAACCCTGTCGCTGAAAATTCCACTCGAACTTGAGTACTATTATATTTTTTTACGTTATAAAACTACGTTGTAAAAATATTTGTATGGAAGAAATTCTTTTATGTGGTCTGCTCGTGGCTTCCAATGTGAATAATTTCATTGTAATGTTAAACATACCAAAAAAGAAATCTATAAATCATTAAAATATTGCAATATTTTAAACCTTGAATGGCGTTTAACCCTTGCGAACCCTTCACCAGCCATTCATGTGATCCTTTTATGCTTTTAACTCCACTCCCTCCCCTCCCGACCTCCCGGCAGCCCCTTTCGATGTGTGTCTTGGCAGTGAGTTTGACTGTTGAATTTATTTCCCATTAATTGTCAGTTACAGAGACATTCAATCGCCATCAATTTATAGCTACTTGTGGGGTGTGAAAAAAGGGACCACAGAAAAGTACGATCTAATAAGGGGTGGTGAACACTACCCGGTGACCATAAGAAGAAAAAGGAACAGAATCTGAAAAATCTGGTGGTATCCAAATTAAGTTTAAGAGGCTGGCTGGCTATTCGCAAAAAGGGTCAATTGTATATGAAAAAGGAGTTGATGGTTCACACTGAAAAGCGTTCTTTCTTTTTTTTAATCCTTCGATATCTCCATCATTATTTCTATCCATGGATTCTGGGTCGTACTAGTTCAGGTCGCCTTCTTCCACTACAGCTTACGCCATGCATTCGTCCTCTGACCTCCCTGCCTTGTAATGACCTGGTAATGCATTACTGTGTGAGTTACTTCCGCATCACTGCTGCGTAGAAATTCCTGTTGGCAGTTTTCCAACTCAGCAAACTTCAGTGCTAAAGACATCGACAATGGATGGGAGTGGAAAAAGTGAGCGAGAAATAAAAAAGAGCCTCCTTCTGAAGAGTGTAGGGTGCAGCTGGTGGTCGTTCATGGCGTCGTGGCGTTGAGAGCGGCCAAAGTTGCAAATATTGAGCAGCCATGAATTATTGGCTGCTAGAAACGTGCTCCTCCACTCGCATTAATTTTGCTGGCCGTAAGTAGAGCTGTCAACCATGGAGCAATTGTTTTAACGACTGCGTGAGAGATCTTAACTGGGTACATCGAGAGAGAGGGAGAGAGAGAGAGAGAGACGAAAACACAAAACAGTTTGAAATTAAATCATAAGCTAAAATCCATTAAATAATTCTGAATGGATTACAAAATCAGAATCAGAACAAGAATCGAAATTACAAATTTATGAAGCCGTGATTTAATCCTCTTAGCTGCGGGTCAACGAGATCCTGTGATGGTACTCAACAACAGTCGATGCACTCGATTTGGTATTCCTTCTGTTCCGGGCTAATTGCGCCGCGTTTACAAGCAGCCAAAAACAACGACGGACCGCGCCTGAAATCCGCGCTTCCGCTGGAGGCATTTTGTTGGCATTCGCTCCATGCGTAACCGATCCGGTGCTTATATCCTAAATCCGCGTGCGGCGCTCATCAGGCAGAATATTGAATTGGTTACCACCACCATTAGACACAAACACATACTCACACACACACATATACACTCACATGCTCTGAAGTAGGCTCTTCAGGTAGCTATGAGCCCATGCACAGTGGCTTAAAATGGTTAAAACTATGAATAAATAATTTAGGTATCTAAACTAAATTTATTACCTTACGTTTTTATTAAATTTCAATATTTTTTTTTTAGATCTTTTTATATATGCACATCTATGTAACTTTGACATTTATTTGAGTTTAAAGACGGATAACCACGCCTATTTTACATAACCAATATGCCAATTGCCGTTATCCCATTCTTTTTGTCCTTCTTTATGTTTAAATCGATTGATTAGCTGTTTATAGATTAATTTCTACCAGACTAAGACTGTTAAAATTATCGGGCCACGCCCATTATGGAGGCAGGTTGGATCTCCAAAACTATTAGTCATTTCAAGAAGATATAATTTATTATTAATTGTTTATTTATTAATACAATTCAAAGCCGTTTCCATTCGTATGATTCGCCCATTTTTAATTCATATTAGAATATAGTTGAACGACAACTGGGCGTGGCTTTTGATCAACTTATCCTATATTTAAGATCCTGATATGCTTTGAGGAAGATTGAGTTACTGACTAAAATGAAGGAAGGGTAGGAGGGCGTGGTGGACGGGGTGGATTCATTAAAATCGTCTACAGTTCGTTATATTGAAAAAGTAGGTTTGATCAAACATTTCCGCGCAATCTTTTCTTAAAATGCTCCACTGTAGGGCACAAATAAATGCCGAAAAACCACATAGTGATGTTCTGAACCGAGTACTTCGAAATATCTTAGTATAGACTCTTATTCATTATAATAAAGATATGTATTATCTAAAAGCAAGTATCTCAGGTACTTCAGTATACTCGAGTAATTCAACGCATCTTATCACAGGATCAAAGCAATATTATTAGGATTTATGATCTGGATATCGATTCTTATTGAGTATATCAAGATTCGTCTATACTTCGAAGAACGATTCGTCTATATTTCGAATATTTCTGTCAGTCTTAATGGGCCCATGATATTTAAGAACGATTTAACGTAATCTAAGAATACGATGGAACGAATACGTGCTTTTGTATTCCAGTACCTGCTGTTATGTGTAAATGACAACAACGAGTACCTCGATTACTTTACAGTGTCGAGTACTTCGTTACTTCTCGTTGTAATCGTGTGGCCCATTACTATATTAAACCGGCATTAAGCCTCGCTCACGCACAAATTGTGTCAAAGTGTGTCAAAGTGTGTTAAAAGCAAACAAAATGGCGACCACTATTTCGACTAATAGCTTTTAACGTCCGTAATTGGCATACAAACGAGGGTCCTGCTAACAGCATTTTGTTTATTACTAACCTTGTTACCCTGCATCCTCTTATTATTCTTCTTTTCTCGTCCCAGCCCCCCCCCCCTCCCCCCTCCTCCTAGTCTATTTCACTCTGGAGTCCTCCTCCACTCTCTCTCTCTCTCTCTCTCTTTCTCTCTCTCTCTCTCACTCATATTTAATTATCATGCAGCGCAAAGTTCGTAAAACAAATTCACTGACAACACAGTGTAAAATATTATTTTGTGCTCAGCAGCACGCGCGGGATGCACACCCGACGCACCGATGTACCGACGTTGTACCGTTATGGCTGCGCTAACGGTGCTGCTTCCGTGCTGCTGCAGCAGAGCGGACGAACAGCAATTTATCACGGTTGTAAACTAATGCAACGTCAACGTGCGACCGCATGCAGCACAACTGAACAAGCGAGCCGAGCCGAGCCGAGCCGAGCCGAGCCGAGTGACTGAAGTGGTCAGGGTGGCAACGCTGTGCAACAACCACGATCACTCGTTGCCACTAATTATGCCAGAGTTTATTTGTTGTTCGCTTATTCTTCTTTTTTTTCTTTTGGTTCTTCTAAAAGAAGCTGTTTTGCAATCTTTTTCGAGGCTTCCTACTGGGGTTGTTGGAGCACCCGTCGCTGTAGTGTAGAACAACAATTAATGGCAGTAGCAACAAAAACAACATGAACTATAAATATACTAAAATAAGAACTAATATAATAATTCATATAACAGACTACAATAACATTAACTATAATAGTAGCAACAACAACATTCTGTTCTCCCCTCTACTCTATTGTCTATCTTTTTCTCACATGGAATAACAGACAACACAGAAATTATTTTTAAATCGATGCCTAAAATGCTGCAATGAAATTTTTATGCAACAAGATTTGCTATTCATTCATTATTGCAATGATTAATTAATCAATTGATGATGTATGTATGTACATATATCAATATATGTTTATCACTTCCCTGTAGTCCAAAGCTTCGTCGATGACATTGTCGTCGATGATGTCTTGCAAGACAATTCCTATTTTTCGTCAGCAATTTTCCATTGACGACATGTTTAGGGACATGTCTTGCAAACTGTCCGCATGAAGACAGATACAAGACAATGTCTTGCAGGTTGTCTTGCAAACGATTATGACCCGAATTCTACGCCTATAGGCGTATAGCGTCGCTATAGTGACCCGAATGAACATTAATAAGTTCGTACGAATTCGTATACAATATAATAAACAAGACAACATTGACGACGAGTCTTGTACGTTGTCGTCGAAGAAAAAAACGACATTTGTATGAAAATGTCGTCGATGATCGCCATAGATTTGTCTTGCATACGTCCTCAACGACGTGCCTATTCGTGCACGATTCGTCGAGGATGTCTTGAAGACAAGAACTACTGGGAAACGAATACAAGAAGAGGAAGAAGAACACCGCGAAGAAGAAGCAGAACAGAGACAACAACATACAAAAGCTGTAAAACTCAAAGAAACATCGTATCACGTTCGAAATTCACGATAATCTGAATGTTGTTGTTTTTAATTCTTCTTTTGTTGTTTTAACTGTAGTTCTTGTTTTTGTTGTTGTTGTTATTGTGTATTCTTGTGCCAAACAACTTTAAACAATGCAATGAAAAAGAAATTTTGTTTCATTTCATTGCTTTTTGCTGCTGCTTCTGTCGATGTTGTTTTTGCTATTGTTGTTGTTGTCACTATTATTGTTTTTGCTATTGTTGTTGTTGTCGCTATTGTCGTTGTTGATGTTGTTGTCAAAGGTTTCTTGCTTCATTTCGAAGCAACAAAAACACACTCACAAGGAGCTTAACATCCGCTAAACTAGGCTATTGAGTAGCTTGTGTAACGCCAACAATTGCCCAAAAAACAACAACCAACAAAACACAAAAAACAACAACAACAACAAGAAACTATGCCGTCCTGGTCCGGGCGGCACAATGAATTGTGTTTGTTACAAAAGGATTGTATTACAGAAGCAGAGCTCGAATCAAAGACAAAACAGAAACAAAGAAAAAGACAAACTTTTTTAAGGACCATGAAAAATCAACAACCAAAGGAAAGGAAAAGCAAGAACAAGAGCAGCAAAAACAACATCGAAAACAAGAAAACACAACAACAAACATACAACATGTATGGAGAACAAAAACAACAGCAATCACAACGACGACGACGCCGACGACGACGCCGAATAAAGGACAAAATCGCAGCATGTAAACAATTTAATGCATTTTAGAACATCAACTTGGAGCGCTGCCGAAATTGAAGAACAACAACAACAACAGCAACAACAAAATAGACACAGAAAAATCGAAACAACAGCAACAAGAAACCATAAAAAAGTGACCAGAAAAAATGTTTAAAAAAGGATTTCAAACAAAACTAAAAATAAAACGCAGAGACATACAATCAACGTTGAAATTGTTTTTGTTTTTCAACAACAAGAAAGATTTTTACTGCGGTGAGGTGAGGAGGTGGAGGCGGAAGGAGGGGGAGGGGAGGTTAGGACTGTTGGTCTTCGTAGCGGTGGCCTTTTTAAGAGCCTTAAAAAACCACAAACAAAAAACAGTAACAAATTAGTTTTAAATAAGCACGAGTTGTTTTCTGTTCTATTAAAATTAATAATAAAAAAAAAAGTATTTCTTATATATTTTTATTTCCTAAATAATTTTAATTTCTTCAATTATTTTTAAATATTAAAATAAGAAGAGCCTCAAGAATGAAAGTCAGCAATTATTTTCTGTGTGTGTGTGTGTATTTTGTATGTTTGTTGTATGTAATTCATTGCTTCATGACTCACATGATTCGAAATCAGCAACAAAACCGAAGCACAAAGCAACCAAAAACAACGAAAATCTTACAAAATTAAAACATTTTCCAAAATAAATCTGAGAGAAGAAATTAAAACAGAATGAAAGAAAGAAAGAAAAAAACTCTTTCACGTTCCTTCTTCGGAAGTTTTTCGCGCTTTCAAACTTTGAAGATTTTATTTGTTGCTTAACATTTGAACAGTTCACGGCTTCTGTTGTTGTTGCTGTTGTTGGTAATGCAGTCCTTGTCTCTGGTTGTTGTTGTTGTTGTTCTGTTACTGGTCATTAATGTTGTTGTTGCTGTTGTTGTGACATAAATCTTGCCAGTGAAGCAACCTCGCGATAAACGTGAAGAACGAAGCTGCAAGTAAACAAAAAAAAAGCAAGCAGAGTGTGAACAAGAAGAAGAAGAAGAAGAAGAAGAAGAGTTCGCGAAGAATCATGTTCGTAGTTTCAAAGAACTTTTGCGCTGATTGCCACAGATTGGATCACTTGTTGTTGTTTTTTTCGTTGTTTTTTTACTCTATTTTCTGGTCGTTTTTTCTAAAATGTTCCATTTTTTTCTTATTTTATTTTTCATTTATTTTGAATTTTTTGGAGCATTTTTATTTTTATTTGGATGAATTTATTCACTATGCGAGGAATGCGGCGGGGGGCACCAGGGGGAGCACCAGGGATAAGGGACCCTGTAATGGATGGTCCATGATTCTGTTATACTTGCTTCATTGCTGTTGTAAGTTCAACTCATTGAGTGCAGTCGAACGCGCTGTTGTTGTTGCTGCCTCTGCTGACGTTGCTACTGACGTCGCCTTCAACAGAAACTTACTCTCGTTGTTCGTAGTGAGCAATCAAAGAAGCATGTTAAAAGACGATGCTGCAGTTGTTGCTGTTGTTTTCCCCGTGATGTTGTCGGTTGTTGTTGTTGTTGTTGTTGTTGTTGTTATTGCGCAGCACCATCGAGCTCAAAGCTGCTTCAAAGTAATGTTTGTTGGTGCATGAAGTCAGCTGAAGCAGCTGCAAACATAAAACACGCTGCAGCTGAAGAGACACCAACGCAGAAACTCACGACAAGCAAACCCAGTATAAATCTGAGAAGTGGTACATATTCACCATGGATGGATGTGTGTGTGCGGGAGACACACACACACACACACACTCACAACGATGGAAACTATTTAAACGGCAGCCGCACGAATCGCAACGAACGCTTGCAAAATAATTACGCGACATTCTTTGTTTACGGCTTCAAAGCGCTGCCTTCAACACGGACAACTCGAGTGTGTGTGTGTGTGTGTTTGTATACATGTGTGGGTGTGTGTGTACATGTGTGGGTGCGTCTGTGTTCAAGCTTAATTTATAAAAAACACACTGAAACCCAGAACATCAACGAAATAGTTGTCAAAACTTATTATTCCCTCCCTCTTCTACTCCTCCTCTCCTCCTCCCTCATCAACCATCACCTCCATCGTCTCCTCATCGCTTTCTTGTATTTTTCATGATTTTTTAATGCTTCTTCTAGCTTTCTTTGTATTATTTTGTTAAATTTAAAGTCAGCTCTGCTTCAATTGTTTCTTGGATTTTTCCCTTTTTTTTGTTGTTATTTCTGTTACGATTTTTAAGTACTCGTGTTTATGGTACTCACAATTCTGCGTCTCTGCTCTGCCGCTGCTCTGCCTGCGCTTTGCTACTCTGTTGTTGTTGATCGCTGTTGTTACTCTTCTGTCGTTGCCGCTGCTGCTGTCGCTGCAATTTAATTACGCTGCAGGAACAGAAGCAGAAGCAGCACGAGTTGTTGTTGGAGTCTAGCTGCCAAAAATAATTGCAGCAAAAAAGAAACTAAAAAACTGGTTCCATTCTTGCTCTTCTTCTTCTTTTCTCTCTTCTTCCTTGTTGTGTTGTTTTTGTAGCTGTTTTCATGCCTTGCATATGCAAATAATTTCTAAAAATAAAAAAATCCCAAACATTTTTTCACCAACGAATTAAAATTAAAACATTAAAATTTGGAAAGGATTTTTTTTAATTTTTTCCCCCTTTGTTTTTGTTGTCCATGTTGGACCCCGTAAAGCGCATAATGTGACTAAAAGCACACATTTTTTCAATTGTTTCCTTAACAATAACGAATTTTTTTCTTTACTTTATTTAAATGTGCACAAAATATTGAAGGACTGAAGTTCTGAAGCTTATAAAATTAAATGCTACAAGTTTCTCTAAAAACTCTATAAAAAAGGCTGCGATTTGCTACAGGAAAATTTTTTGTTAAAATGAAATAAAATAGAAAATAAATGCTCATGTTTTGTCCACGGTTTCAATTCAAAGACAGACAGAAACGAAGAGTGGGAGAGAGAGAGAGTGGGAGAGAGTGAGAGAGAGAGAGAGATAGAAATGTAGAGCTACAAAGGAATTTAATGCATCCTTGTTATGTTTCTTTTTGTTTCCTTTTTTCCATTTTATTTTGAATGCTTTTACGATATCACATTAAAAAATGTAGTCTTTCTTTTCGTTTTAGTTTTCTTTGACATTCCTACTTTTTTCTGCAAACAGTTTCTCGAAAGAATTTCAATAAATGTTTGCGTTCGAAGAGTTGACAAGAATTATTCAAAAATTTCACCGACGGGCTTCGATATCGAGAATCATGCTCTATATATTGATCCGGTGTCCCCTTTCTATGTCTCTCTCCCTCCTCCCTCTCTCCCTCTCTCTTCTTCCCATCGCTTAAAATTCTTGCAAAAGTAAGTCAAACAAAAGAGAGAAACAGCGATAAAATAAAAACCATGTGATGCAAAATCAAATCATGAAATACTCTTCACATATTACGACCGGCCCATGCCCCCTCCTGCCCCTGAACTCCCCTGATTCACAAAGAAGCAAACATTTCAGCAGATGCATCTTCAGAGATGCCAATCGAATGCAGCAAAAAAGAGGAGCAAAAAAGGAAATAAAACACAAGAAGCACAACAAACAAATAAATAAACTAAACACTTTTATATATTATTATAAAGAAAAGAGAAAGAAGAATGAATCAAATCAAATTATAGAAGGAAAGAAAAGTCAAATAAATTCGATGATTCGATGCTTTTTTGATGCTCTTTCGAGAGCAACATCGAGGTTGCTGTTTCTTTTTCTGCGTTTTAATTTGTATCCTGTTGCCAATAAATTTCTGGCTTTAAAAACTGTGAATAATTGTAAGAAATCTGTGAAAAACTTTAAGAGTTCCTCAAGAACCGCCATCGTTAATTGAACTTCAGTAGATTGAACTGAATAAAAGAGTATAAATAAAGTAACTCTTTTTAAATAAAGAAAAACTAATAAAAAGAATATAAATAAAGTATTAAGAACTCTTTTTTTATACTCTTTAATGAAATAACAATGAATATAAAGCGAACAAAGTAACAATGAAGCCGAAGTGAGCGATGTTGCCAAAGAAATTGTTGCTGGAATGCTTTTTGCAGTGCAACATCTCGAGTTTCGTGGAATCAAATTAATTAAGTAGCAGAAAAATCGGAGTCTCGAAGCGGAACTTTGGTGATTAGCAAAGAATAAACCCCCCCCCCCCCCCCCCTCCCCGCACCCCCTCCCCGCACCCGCTCCCCCGCTCTCTCTCTCCGGACGACAGACATCTCTCCCTGCTTGACTCTTTGACAGACATTAAAATTGAGCACAACCCATGCGAAGAGGGTGGAGGAGGAGGAGAGGATGAGAGGAGGTGCGGCGGGTTGTGGGAGGAGCGGATTCTAATTTCATTGAGTGCATTCGCTGCGTTTGGGGGAAAAACTTCTCGCTCATCATCGATTTCATTATTTTCTTGAGCAACTTTACAATTACGCTGCCGCGAACGAAACGCGACGCTAAGCAGGAGGAGGGGAGGAGGGGAGGAGGGAGGGAGGGAATTTTTCGAAAGTCAACTAAAAATGCAAACGTGTTCATTCCCAAAGGATAAAAGAGCGTGTTTTTGGCAACTTTATAAATAAAGCGATATTAAATTCGAACAACACACAAACACACACACACACACAGACACACATTCACACTAAATAACAATGAAATTCGATTTTGGCATAGCGCTAAAAGTTTATCCAACACTTGCTATTAAATAGCGTTAGTAACATCGACGGGGAAGAGATGCGGTGGGCGGAGGGGGCTGCGGGTGCGAATGGGCGTCACACGCCTTTAGAGAGCTCCTAATATAATTGCAACGAGCTGGCAAACTTTGTTGCAAGTTAAACTTTACTCTCGCGTGTCGATACTCAACTTTGTTGCGTCGAGTTTCGCGATGGGAGACATCATATTTTAGATATCCCGAGCCACCGAAGCCACCGAAGCCACCGAAGCGATGGAAGTGGTTGGAGGCCTTGGACGAGGCCTTCAACGAGGTCCTTCGTGAGTCTGAGTCCGAGCCTGAGTTCGAGTTTGGCCTCGACTTTGAGTTCGTTACGCACTCCACACTCAAGTCTCATGCAACAAAGTTTCGCCTTCGTTTGGCGTTAAAGTTTTCATATTCGTAACTTTTCCCCCCCCCCGCCCCCCCCCCCCCCCCCCCCCACCAAAAAAGGCATAAAGTTTGAAGGAAAACGCTACGAAAAGATGGCTGTGAAAGTGTGGCTTCTTCAGCAGGTTCATCAAGAAGCCAGAATATTACTAAGCCACAAAATTACAACAATTTCAGGGTAAATGTATTATACTTTATTTGATTTACATAGATTTATCAAGTGACTTGTATAAAAAGTACCAAAAACGAATATCTTAAAAGTAAAAGTTCATTCGTTTCGATTTTAATTCAAAAGGCAATATAAAGGGTGGGCCATCAGCTGGTTTCTTTTTCAACTTATTATAAAAAAACATTGTTGAATAGTGTTCAAAGTATCATATTTCACTAAAAAGAGTAAATCTTCCGATCAGTTGTGAAATATAAATTCGAAGGATTGGCTACCTTGGCTGGGTTTACAGAAGTACATCCTCTCAACCCGATTTCTATACATTTTTAAAGGAATCTAAGCAATGTTGTTATACTTTGTATACCACATGTAATTATTTATAAACATTTTAAAAGTACAGCAACAAAGTTCAGGACTAATAATGATAACAACAATAGTGACAAAATAATTATAATTATAATAACAATAATATGATTAATAATAAATAATGTTGAAAATGTGTGAATATTTTAAAGTTTTTAAGCATATTCACAGCTGCTACTCAGAGTCTAAAGATGCCATCGTAATTTTAATTCACACACAAACACGGAGACAGACACACACACACACGTACTTATGGAAGTCTCATGCTCAGAGCGCCCACAAAAAGTTGCATACTATTAAAGTTGCTATACATACCATGTCACTAAACAAAAATCCTTCATCGTCGCATCTTTTCTCATAACGTGTTCTGCGTGTCTGTGTGAGTTACTCTTAATATATGTATACGTATGTGTGTACACTATATGTATGTATGTATGTGTCTATGTTTGCGTTTGTAGTGAATAATGACAATGAAATATTTTAATGACCCGTTTTTGGTTTTGTTTTACTCTAAAGACTACAACATTTCATCCAAACACGAAAGACTCAGAAGATTTTCCATTCATCAAATAAATCAGCAGAGAAAAGTTGGTTACTCTGGCATCACTTGAACATCATGCACACATGCAAATGTGTGAGTGACTATAAGTATGTGTGAGTGTGTTTGTGTTTGCCTGTGGTTGTGGTTATGATTAAAAGTTAAAAGTTGCCAGAATCAAATGCATTCGTTGAGTTGTGATTCCTTGGATGCAAATGATTGAGATTGATTCTCGACAAAAACGAAAAGCCAACGAATGAAATTCATATCATTTAATTCACTTGATTCACAGAGAACTCAAAATAAACGCAATTCGAAATTAAAATAAACTCGCAATGAGAATAACTTTTGTAACTCGATATAAATTCAAAATAAAACTAACACAAAACGAAACTCCAGTCAAAATAAACTCAAATTAAATTCAACTCGAAATAAACTCTAATGTAATGAAAGAAGTATATGGTTGTAGTAGGAAATGCTTCCCAACAGAAAGGGTCGCCCTATGTTATTTGTCCGGCGTGGAGACGCCACAGGACGAGACTTTAGTGCCTGCACTTAAGTTGGCACTTTTGGGGATTTCGCCTTGCTTGGTCGCTGGCGGAGAATTAAAAGGCCTTGAATCGTTTTTCTGGCGAGTTTAACTCTGAATTTTATTTTGGATTGCTCGGGTTTTTATACCCTAAGCAATCCCATTTCTCTTAAAGTGTAACTATACAAACAATAATAATATCTATGGTTAAACTACTCTTACATATACTTAATTCTATACATTGGTATTTCTCTGTGCTTCACATAACTATTCTCACTCAAAATTTCTATTTGTTTATAAAATCATTGAACCGATACCCAATCATTGACATGATTTGAAATTGGGCGGTTCAAGGATCGTGTTACAATGTGCGATGTTGAGTCGCAGTCATTGCGCTGTCGACGAGTAAGTAGGTCAGTGCATGCAAAGTGCATGCTCTGCATTTATTGAGTGTTGTTATGTTCAGGAGCGGAGTGCGGTCAGTGGATACACTACACTAATTAAAATAATATATAAAAATAAACACAATTAATTTTGTTAGCTTCTTTTGATCCTCTTGATACTGTTCGAAGGTATTCTTTATCAAAGACTTCTCGCGGTTGGAAATCCTACCCCCAGAGCTTCCTTCTCATGCCCCTTTCCATTCCGCTCCCCTCCCCTCCGCCGTCCTGCAAACAAACATTGGAACCACAAGGAAACCACGGTAACCACAGAATGGAATTCATCCAAACAGCATGAGAATTAATTCGAGAACTATTAGCATCATAAATAAGTAACCACTCAGTGATGTACTCTGCCATGGACAGTTTCTGCCTGACGTCAGAATTGACAACTGACCTGACGTCCTTATGACAGACGCAAAAACAATCTGCATGATACAAAAGATCTCCTTGCAACATGGAATCTGAGGTCCTGTCATGTGAACTTGTGATGTGAGCTCATGACGTCAGCTTATGACATGACATCAATTATATACTTTTCTCTGCTTGTATAATTCAATATGTAACTCAAATTAGTAGAAATTAATAAAAGTTTTGCAACAAAGAGATAAAATCGCACAAACGTAACCACAAAACCGAATACGATGCAGTACAACTCACAATTATTGAAGGATTACATAACTTTTTTACGTTTAATCATGTGTCAATGACATTGATTGCGAATACAAAGAACGGTCAATACACACAACTTGCTGTCAATAAAATCCACTTTAAAATAAAATCAACTTTAACATAAACCCAACTTTAAAATAAAATAAAAGAAACTTTAAAATAAAATTCGAAACCCGAAACGAATTCAACTCAAGAGAAAAACCAAAACCAAAGATGAATAAAAGTTAAGTCACAAATAAAATAAATTCAAATGAAAGTATTAAAAAAGGGAACAAATTCAACTTTCACTCTATCTCTTTCTGTTTTCTTTCATTTTCTTGAAAGGTGGATAAAAATTCGAATCCGGAAACCGAATTTAAAAATATGCACAACTACAAATATATTTCGGAATGATTTTTCACAATTTTCCTTCATCAATTTTGTGAATAGTTTGGTGAATATTTTTAAGTTTTTTTTAGAAAATAGTTTCTTATATTTTTTTTTATCCTTCTCTCTTGCTTTTCATTTGCGTTATTCTTTTTGGTCTTTTTGTGTTCACAACAGTTTTGCTTTTGAAGTGTTTCCTTCAATCGGATGAATGAATGAATGGATGAATGAATGAATGGATGGACGAATGAATGGATGGGGTTGGAGGAAAACAGCGACCGAGAGCGACAAGCAAAGTTTTATTTTTTGCATGTCAAAGAAAAGTTAAAAATTTCGTACATTTTCCTTGTCGGCCGTTCTTTCATTTTCTTCTTTCGTTTTTGTTGTGTTTTTTCTCTCCTCTCTCCTTCAATGTGCAAATTTGTATGCATTTTGTTTCCTTTCTGTTGTTGTTCCTTTTTTGTTGTTCTTTTTGAAGAACTGCTTTTTGACTAAAGTACTTTCAAGAACAACAAAGACAACAACTTAAACAACTTCAACAACAACCGAATTAAGTACTAACTTTGATATTAACTAGAAAAAACATACGAACAAGTTTTTCGTTTCTGCTTCCGGTGTCGCCGCTGTTTAAAGGTCAAAACTTTTGCGTGTTCATCTGGAGTCGAATCCGGTCACTCTGATAGCCGTCCTGTCGTCTCGAAAGATGAAGAAAAGAGAAGGAAAGAGAACGGAAGAGAAGGGAAACGAGAAGTCACTAGAAAAGCGTAGAATGAATAAGATTGGGATGGTGAAAGAGAGAGAAACACGAATAATATTGAAAAATGTTTGGTTTTTCCGAAAGCTTTAAAATGCTCTTAAAAAGGTTAACCATAAAGCTCTATAATGCAATGAGTCATAAGAGTCGTTGCCGTACCTGCTGCCCCCTTCTTCCCCTCCTGCTTTCTGCTGTTCAACTTTCCCGGAACATAATTCAACTCATTACTCACCACACAATTGAACGGTAAATCGGTTGGTGTAACCAATTCAATAGAAGCGCATTCAAATCAATGACGATCGATGAAGAGCAACAAAAATAATTCGGAATATTTTCCATGCACACACAAGTTTGCACAATTTAATGTTTGTACTCAATTTTGTACGAACATCGAATACGCAGCAAAGCAACAGAAGCATTCATCAAATATTTGCATTGATTTGATTGACCGACGCGCGGCACCAACGCGACATCGCAGAAGAGGGGAATCACAGGAACATCCTCGGTGCTCGATTCTGATTCGCGATTCCCGCGATTCTCTCCGGTCGGTCGGCCTTTCGCTCGGTTGATATTCAAATTTAGTGCTTTTGAAAATTTCGCTAAATTTGCGATTTATTTATTTATTGTGTTTTATTTTGTTGTTTGCTGTCGCTCGTCTCTGTGCCCTGATATTTTTGCATAAAAATGCATCACCATACATTAGAGAGCATCATGCATCATGCATGAGCATCATGCATTCATGTCATGCGTGTTTGCTTGCTGCTGGTTTTGTTGGCGGCTTGTTGTTGGTACACATGCACCATTTGCAGTGTTTGACTACGACTTCCCAGCGAAACCACAACAAAAGCATCCACTTCGCTGTTCAACGCTTTGTTTGCCTTTTAAACGTGGTCCAAAAAATATTACAAAATTGAACACAATTTAACGAAAGTCGGCGAAAGTTTACCGAATCCTAAACGGAGTGATTTTTTCACTTTTCCACATGAATTAAAAAACATGCAAAGTTTGTTGTTTTTTATTCAATTAAAATTAATAAATTCCAAAATTCCACAGATTTTGATAAATTAAAGAATCGTTATATTTTTGGAATTTTACATTTTTGAAAATTCGATAAATTAAAAAAAAACTTTATTTATTTTTGAAAATTCGCTTTCTCAAATGCGACATGGCCTTCATAGAACCCTCTATCCATGTGGGAGGTAGGCGTGGCATCTGCTAAATTTCGCTAATTTATCGCTTTATCAAACAGTTTCTATTCTGGTCATGGTAAATGAACGAACGCCATAAATTTGATCTGATTTCCATTTTCTCTCTTCTATCCTCTCTCTCTCTTTCTCCCTCTATCACTGTACTCATTTGTGTTGTCCCGAACACATCCACGAGTTTCTGATCTGATGTCCTCACATCCGACATCCAAAAAAGAAAAAAAAATAAAAAAATTCCAACACAAACACTGAATGAGAACTGAGTGCAGCCATAATAAAAACAACAATAACAACAACAAAGATAACGCTCCCAGAATCATTCACCCACAAGCATTTCTGTATATTTTGAACCAAACATGAAACAAGGATGAATGAAAATGACAACAACATCAGCTACAACAACAAAAACTACTAATGTCAACCGCATTTAAGTTTCGGTACTTTTGACAGAGGTCAGTTTCGTTTGTGTGCAGGAAAGCTATATGTATATGTGTATGTGTGTGTGTGTGTGGATGTGTGTGAGTTCGAGTGGATGTGGCTGAGCGGTTTCTCTCGATAGTCCCAGTTCCAGACCCAATCCTACTCGGCGCATCGCTGCCCCCCCCCCCCCCCAATTTAATCGTCCGTTTATTTGTCTGTCTGTTTATTCAACTGCTCATCTGTCTGACTGTCTGTATGTCTGCCCTTCCATTTGCCTGATTATTCCCCTCTTTAATGTCTCCCTATGAACCACAGCATCTTCCTCTCTCTTTCTTTCTCTATCCTCCTCTCACTCTCGTCTGAGTCTCTGTGTTCGTATCCTTCTTTTCTTTGTACATCCGCCGGGGACTCATTTCATTGTTCACACATGTCTCTTTCTTTCACGCGCTGCCTCACCCTCTCCCTCTCTCTATCTCTCTCTGTCCCTCTTTTCTCTAACCTCTACGAAGTCGACCCTTCGCACAGAAACATTGCATACTTTTCGGTACCGGAAACTTGTTGTTAAACGTTGTTCCTTTCATTTCGTCTCTACGAAATTGCTTATTTCCGAAAATTTAGAAGTTTTCACATTTGTTTTCCGTATTCCTTGTAAACCCCGTAAAACTGTTGCACTCGGTTCGGCACTTCGCCCTGGAGAAGTCACCCAGAGAAGAGGAGGTGCGGCGATGAGGAGGTGGATGATTTGTAGATGATGAAATGGAGTTTTCAGTTATGGAATTTTAAAACTTTCGAACAATGTGTCATATGCGATTCCTTACTTATTCTTTACATTCAAATTAAAGCTTAACATTTTACGGTACGATAAAGTTATACAATGCATCGGAACTTGCGGTCCGTTGGGAATCAGTGGCAACCGAAATTGTTTGCGAATCGAAAGGAACAGAAAGAATTCTCCTCCTCCTCCTCCTCCATGAAATCCCAGCAAACTCTACGAAATTATATCCGAATCAATGATATGTAATGCAATCAGATGAGATGCCATGAAATGATTTTATAGAACTCACGAAACCGAACATGAATATTATTCTCACTCCTTTATTCTACCCTTCGTTTAAGTGAATAATACCCTCTTCCATCACTAGTCACGTCATCCTGGCCGCGATTAGAAAGCGTATCCTTTTCTTATAAAAAAGCTCTTTAAAAGTAATCCCTAGAGAATCTCAGTTTCTCTTTAGTAGATTTAACTTCATCATATTCCCTTCAATCAAATCCCGGTTTTACTAAAAGGAACAGATAATTTCTGTCACTTTCACTGAAGATAATACAACAACAGTGGCTTCCATCTGCAACTTAGTTTGGAGCCCCTTCTGTATCCGTAGCGGGTGTTCCGATGAAGTGTTTAATCTTAACAATGATGATGTGTTTAATCTAATCTAAATCTCGTGTTCTTGACATATCTGTATCTCGTCACGACTGTAAATATCTAGTCTTGAGATCATGTCTTTATCTAGTCTGCATCTAGTCTTCCGATATCGTCTATATATGGTGTTCTTATCACATGTGTCTGGCCTATTTTTAGTCTACCGATCGTGTCTGTATCTGGACTGTATCTAGTCTTCCGATGAAGTCTTCATTCGGTCTGTATCTCATAACTTTATCTGTATCTGTATATTGTATCTTTATCTAGTCATCAGTTAAATTGTTTTTCACATTTCTATATTAAGTAATATTCTGTCATTAATCATTTATAATCCAATCCTTGTTCTTATTACCATATAATCATATACACCCAACTCTCGTTTTACACGGTAGATACGTTCCAGCGAGGAGCCGTGCAAAAAAATTCGTGTAAAAAAATATACATACCTTATGGGAAAACAGGGGATTCGTTCCGCAAATAAAAAAAACCGTGTTGTTTCAAAAAACTGCTAAATTTTCTTTGGAAAACCGTGTAAAAAAGAAAACGAAGAAAACTTTTGGAAACTAAATTTATTCATATTTAAATATTTGCACATTTTTAAAAATACCATAAAAAAAGAATACAATTACGACACCAAAAACTAACACAGGCAATTACTTAAATTTGAACCACTAGATATATTAAAAAGTTCAATTGACCTTGAATCGAGCCTTTTCAAAAAATTTGTAATAGGTTGCTGGCTTTTTAAGGTGCTTATACATTTCCTGATACCCGGCCATACACATCTGCGAATTACGTTGAAATTTGTGAGGGTAGAGCGAGGCTAGGTTGGGATCATGGGTGACAAAATGTTCTTCACTACTTGCGCCAAATTTCAAACCCTCGCGAATTAATTCTGCTGTTAATTATGGAATTTCGTCTTCATCTTCGCTACCATTGTACACCCTCACCTGGAACTATTATCATTTCATTCAGATCATTGTCCTTTAAAGACCTCTCAATTATTAATTCATCGATGCCCGCCGGTAGCAAATTGTCAAAGCCTTCACCCCCAATATCTTGGGACAAAGTTATAATTTCAGAGCGCACAATTGTTGCTTCCATTATGGAGTTTTCAGTTTTGACGCATTCTGGCCATTCCGCGGGACTGACGGCGTATAATCATTTGCTTCCGATTGCACAGAAAACTATTTATTCAAGGAAAATAAATAAAGAAAATACAGAAGCAACAAAATCGTGTAACTTCTGTCATTTACATACATTCAAACACACAAGAGTGAAAGTTGCGTAGAGTTTCAAAAGGAAACCTATTTTGAAAATCGTGTAGAAAAAATGAAATCGTGTAAAAAAAGAGGATCGGTTCCAGTTTTTTGACCGTGTTGTTTCGAAATCGTGTAAAAAAAATGCGTGTAAAACGAGAGTTGAGTGTATATTTGAACTTTTTCGAATATCTATTGAACTGTAAAAATATTCTTATTTTATGTGACAGCCAACAATATTTTGCCAAGATGAAAATACTTAAAATTCACCAGTCATTTGAAGTCTTATCGCTTTTTAAGTTATTTTTTGTTTTAATGGAACGGATTTTCTTTGTTCTTGTTTTCAATGAAATACGAAAGGAAGAACGGGATTAGAGAGAGACGGAGAGAGAGAGAAGTCGTCTCAGGAATACGCATTTCCATTTTTAAGCAATAAAATTGAATCACATGTGTGAGTGCGAGAAGGCGGTGGGCGGGGCAGAAGGATTCTAATCCGCCACAGATGATGTGCAATCAATTTTATTGGGAGTATGAAATTTTAATGGATCCACAACTTCGATGTAGATACAATACTTCGATATACGATGCTTCCATGTATTCCCCGAAGATGTGGAGATGGAAGAAATGCGAAATGGATCCGATGTGATTTCAGGGAGACTTCATTTTTATCATCTTGTTTGTGCTTTATTTTTATTTTTCTGATGTCTGCAAACTTTTTACAAAGCTTTTTCATCATGTTTTTTTAATGGCTTTTATATGGGGGATTTTTCAATGGTTTTTAGCAGTATTGCTGTTGTTGTTGTTCAGTCTTCTTTGTTCCTTTATGTTTACTTTTATCTGGTCGTTTCATGAAGTGAGTGCAAAATGAAATTCTGCGTCTGTGAAATCAAGTTTAATGTGATTACTAAAAAAGCAAGAGCTTCTCCTGCTTCCACACTCGTAAGTTGTTCCTTGAGTTGATTTTGTATGGTTTTCATTCTTCCGTTACTTCTTCAAGTTTTGTGTTTATTTCGATTTGATTGCTCCCGACATCAGGATATCCTCAGCTTCTCCTCAGTGTTTACATCGTTTTACTCCTTCTTCTTATGTGCTCAACCGGCAACAATGCTATTAGCCATAAAAAGCATCGCTGCAGTTTTATTGCTTGGGTCGCAACCAACAGCATCTGTTGCTGGTCGGCGAACAGGCTGGAGAGAGCGCTCGTTGCTCTGCCCGTTGCTCTACTCGCTCGTTTTACTCGTTGTTTTGTTCACACATTAAAAGACCACAAAATTGCAGCAGGAATCACGACAGATTTACTGCACGGTACCATTTATTAATGAAGCCAATATAAAAAGGGGTGGAGTTACCATCCTAGGTGATAAATTTGATTCTTGTTCTGTGCCGTGTGTGAACCCTTTTAATTGCTGTTGCTGTTGTTGTTGTTGTTGTAGATGAAATTAAATGAATTATTTATTTACGGCTATAATTCAATTTTAAGTACATTTGATGAACTAAAATAAGTTAGAAATTAAAATCAATAGAAACAGAAAGAAGTTGTTTTATAGAGCTTTCATCTTGAATAACTGTATAACAATCCTGTGTCAACATCGAGACCTCTTTTTGCTGCATCCTGATTCCAACCGTAAAAAAATCCCTGCTTAAATCATGTCTTATTTAAGCTGATTGACGGGAAGCGAAGAGTGGAGCGGGAAGGGTGACGGGTGACGGAGAGGGATGAGAGAAAGAGCAGGGAAGATCGGACGGAAAGTCAGCTCATTTCAATGCACTTCAATTGAGCGAAAGGGGAAACAGTCAACAAAAAACATGCAAAAAACACTCTTTCCGCCCTCTCTGAATTGTTGCATGAATGGTTGCATGAACGAATGCACGAATGGATGCATGAATGAGTGACGGGCAATCGTCGAGTGCAGAAATCCAGGATCCATCCGTCAACTGCGACTATCGGAGCTGTTCACTTGTCAAGTCAATCAGTCTAAAAACTAACTATTTGACTTCTGTCATACGCCAGCAACAACAACAACAACAACCACAATAATAACAACAATAATGCAGTGACTCAATCCTGTCAGTCTGACAAAACCAGACAAAGCAACAACAACAACAACAACAACAACAATAACAACACTGAGTTACAGAAGTAGTTCATCATCATCATCGTGAGCAACATCATCATGAGCAACAGCAGCAGCTCAACTTTTCCTTACATGGAGAAAATCACAGTGCTGCCAACGCGTATGAAATGCATTCAGGATAGGAACTGAACGACCACGAAACAGCGGGGAAAGTAAATTGAAAACAAACAGAAAAGGAAAATAATGACAAAAAACTGCATCTGGTTCGGTCTTCCTTCCCTCTCTCTCTCCCCTGCCATCCTTTTCATCGTCAATCGCGCTTTGTTCCTTTATCAATCAATCTATCTCGATCTCTCTATCTCTCTCTCCCTCTCTCTCTATCTCTCTCACTCTCACTCTCTCTGTCTCTCTCAGTCACTCTCTTCTCCCTAACGAACTCTTCACGTATGCAAAAAAAGCAACAAACACGCTGGAGAGGAATAAAAAAATCACAGCTCATCAACTGAAGAAACAACTTCAGTGAGTGAGACATGGCGATTGTGTGTGACCTCGTCGTTCCGCTCCAATCCCCCAGCCCCCCTCGTACCCATACTCCACCCCTTCGCTCGAAAAGTCCCCCATGCGAATTAAACAATTTATTCGGTATTTGTTCGGTCGACAGCTGAACGGCGGAAGAGGAGACACGAGACACACATCAAGCAACGAAAAGAACTCATCTCGGAAATAAATGGAAAAAACTGGGCCGAAGGACGCCCCATGCATAGAAAGGAACCCTGATTGCCCCAGAATTTTTTTGATATGACAATCGAGTCAAAGTGCACTTAACTGCATGCTATCATAAACTGAATTGCAACAACAACAACAGCAGCAGGAGAAACAGAAACAAAGACACCAACAGCAACAACACGAAAGACATGCATATCAAATTTATAGTCAGTCAGGATAAAGAAAACACCATAGAGTTGGTACTCTACGCGGTGCTGGCTCGGAGATGGAAGAGAGAGAGAGAGAGAGAGATAGAAGAACGTAAGAGAGGGAAAGAAAGAGAAGAGAGAGAGAGAAGAGACCACAATCATCATCTTGCTTTCTTCCTGGAAAAGAAGAGTATCAGTTTTGTGAGAGGACATTTGAAAGAAAATCAAATCCCCGATCAATTCTTCGCTCATATGAAATCAAATCATGATCAAGTCACATCAAAATCAGATCAAAGTTATAATGAAATTAAATAAAAATTAATTAATTTTGTATTTAAATCAAAATGACATCCATTAAAATTTATTATAATCAAAGCCCCATCATAATCAAATCGAAATAATGTTCATTCCTATGAAATTACGATTAAATCTCAACATTCGTCACGAGTGCTTGTAGGATATCATTTTTATTCAATTGATTGATTGAATAGGAACCCAATGAATGGGTATCTTAAAACATGGGAGTGTAAAGGATGTTGTCAAATGAATAAAATGTAAAACTTGATGTAATCTTGAAATGGAAGCTTAAATAGAGAATAAAAAAACCCATATGAAAGCATTTTAAATTGAAGTGCTCAATATGTAGATACTATTATAGATGTCCTCATCATCATACTCACACATGATGATTATCATCATCATTCCTCTATCATGAGAGATAAATCGAAAAAGAACTATAAAACCAAGACTTCAAATATTCATCTCATGCAAAACATACTCTATTCAGACAAAGTTACATTAAGTATCAATCGAACTTCTGTATTTTCCAAGCTGATGCTTTATGAGTTGATTGGGTGGGGCATGTAAAGCATTGAATACTTGTTGTTGCTGTTTTAGATTTTTTACTACAGCACAAATCTCTCGTACAATTGACCTTAATAATGGAGAGACAGTCTGGGAGGGAGGGGGTAGAATCAATCAAATCTGTATCATTCTTCAAAGGCTAATAAAGCACAAAGACACTCTGATTTGTTGAATAATAACGATACTAAGAATAATGAGAGTAATAATAGTGAGAGTAATAATAATAATAAATCTACAAGAATGTTACCTTTTGTAATACGAATAATATTGACCCCAATGAAATGTGGATTTAGCAGATGTGGATTTATCAGATGTGGATTAAAATTAAACAATCAGATTCAAATCGGAAAAAATCAAAGGAAATCGAAGCATAAATAAATTAATCAAATCAGAATCTAATCAAAATTAATAAACAACATTAAAATCAAATCAACATCGCAATAATATAACATCAACATCAAATCAAAATCAAAATCAAATCAAATCACGCTGAACAGCTGATAACATGACTCATGGTATTGCTTTTGTTGTTCTTATATTTAGTATGTTGTTATTGTAGTTGAACATGTTTTTATTGTTGTTCTTGTTGTTGTTGTTCTTATTGTTGCTCTTGTTGTTGTTGTTATTTCTGATGTTCTTGTTGTTGTAGTTGATTATCCTCCATCTGCAGCAACAATAACAATAAAAATTCTTAAAATTTTCTTTGCTTTTGCCATTTTCAAGGATATCTCCAATGATGAGGATGATGACGATGCTAATGATGATGTAGTTGATGATTATGATGATTACTATTACTATTATTAGTATTATTTTGGTCGAATCGCTTTCGGCGAATCGGTTTGCGGCAACATTACGCTAGCATCTAAAGGATTGCATTCAGAACGAGTGAGAAATTTTATAGCGCGCTCGTAGAAACGCGCCGGAAACTAAAAATAATAGCTACGCATTAAAATTCTGCAACGGAAACGGATGTGCGATAAGAGAATCGCCATGGAGCGAGCAGAGCTCATGCGAACCCATGCGAAATTCGTGGAATTTCTGTGGAAACTTTTATATAAATTCTTCAATTTATTTATTTAATCTCGAAACCGAATTCCAAAAAAGAAGAAATGATTTTAGTTAAGGCTTTGACTAAAAAAATGCTATTCACGAGATATTTTTTCACCATGAAATAAATAAAATATTTCTGTATTCCTTAAGGAAGCTATTCGATTTACTTGGATTATGATGTGCATCCTGGTCTCGCAGGATGAGCTCTCGAAATACTTCGATGTACTCGTAAGGATTCGTGAGGGACCCGAAAAAATAAAAAACAAAGTTATGCTTATGAGCGAAACTGCTGCTGCTGGGCGATTCCGATCAAAGGACCGTATAATTTATTAGGGTTGGCAACGCGACGATAAAGTAATGAAGGGCCAGAAAAACCTAATCTACCGTTATTAGTTATGCTCGCAAGGATACTCGCTGAATAACTAACGTAGTGAGGATACTTCTTGGGGGGGGGGGGCAAAGAAAAGTGTTAAGTTTTTGGTTCTGCTTTCAGTCACTTAAACACATGTGAGTGTATCTGTGTGTGTGAATGTGAGCGAGTTTCATTAAAATTCCTAACGCGTTACTGACGCGAAGTTATCAAATTTATAACGATGAGGGAAACACCCCCTTAAACCCTCCTTTCCGCCCTCTCAACCACCGAAAGCACAACGAATTCAACTCGATAGAAATGCAATTAAGTCGTCGAAGGAGCCGAAGCAACGGAAGCCAGATGAGATGCACAGTCAGACAAACACACAGACGAACAGACAGACGACCAGGTGGGAAGACAGACAGGTGGGTGGATACACGACACCAGCTGAATATACGACGGTCCGGCCGGATTCTGTTCTCGGATCCGGATAGACGCGCACTCAACAAGCAAGAAACCTCTGTAGGCGAGGCGCTCGAGCGAAGCCGGCCGGATGAGAGACAGGAATTAAGGCGGATCAGGTTCGAGCTCGTGTTTAAAATAATTTCAGTAATCTAAGGAAAGCGACAGAAGCGCAGCAGACTGTCACCAACAACATCAACATCTACGATGATCTGATTTTTGCAATGTCAGAGAGAGAGGAAGAAAGAAAGGGTTATAAAGAAAGAGAGAGAGAACTATCAACATCTTTCATTTGGGTTCTACCACTTCTACCCCCCACCCCACTCCCATTTAAATGCCTGATTTACCTTGTGTCCTTAAACACGGAAGACGAAACTGGCGAAGGATGCCAGTTTAGAAGGTCATCGCAAAGGCTACACGATTTAAGTTATGATTGCCGCTTAATAACCGAGATGAGTGCAGAGCATCCTTTGATGTGCATAACCAAGCATTCAAATGGGTTTTTCAAGGACTCCAAAACGGATTTTCAAGACCTCGAGTCAGAAGAAACTTCAAATTTAGTCACAGTTTCGACCATGTTTCTGATTTCTTTATAAATGTGTTATGTTCCCTCAATGTTTTTCTCTTTCCCTCTCTCTCCCTCTCTCTCTCTCTCTTATATTAAAAAAAATAAAGAAATAAAAGAAGAGGAGGGAAAAAATTCGAACTGATGGAGGAAAAAATCATGAAAAGCAAGCATCATTGAGAAAAAGCAAATTATGACTCTCATGCGAGTTACTTGAGCGGCATCGAGACTCCCTGAAGTACTGAGAAATGAGGAAACACAAAACCAACAACAATAACAAGAAGAGAAACAGCGACAACAACAACAAGAAGAGGCACAAAATTAAAAGAGACAGAAAAAATGGCGGAAAAACTATTTCTTTGCTCAGCGGGTTAGAAAATTGAATGCCTGCTTCTGAGCTATTAGCGGAAGCAGAGGCGCAAGCAGAGGCACCAGCAGAGTCAGCGGCAGTAGCAGAGGCTGCAGCATAGTCGAAGGCAGAAAGCCGACTGAGCAGGAATGCTAAAGGAACAACAACAACGGCCGTGGAACTTGAATGAGTTTAATGAATAAATACTGGAAAAAAGTTTATGGATGTTGATTGGGTTGTTGTTGTTATTGTTGCTATTTTCCGCCTTTTGTTGAGAATCTGGGACGACGTCGTTGTTTTTGTGCACTCCTTTTTTTCTTATACAAGCAAAATGGTTTTTTTGCCTTAGAGAAGGACTAAAAAAATATAAATAATAGAAAGATAATAATAATAAAAATAATAGATTTTTATAGAAAATTAATATATTCACAATTAGAGTTTATAAGAAAAATAAATAAAACCAAAACCTTTTTTTAAAACTGACACCATTTAATAAAAATATTAAAATTTACAATATTTTCCAAGGGAAAATAATTCGGTTTATTTTTAGGCTTTCTTTTTTTATTCCAGTTCATTTTTTAATTATTATATACGGAGAAAAGCCCGAATTTTTGATGAACTTAAAATGTATTCAAAATTTGATGCTTCGCTTTATTATTGAATAAATACACAATAAATAATGTAATTAAATACATTGTTCAGCTGATGATTTTATTCATTACGAATAAAATCATTAATTTTTTTTAATCGCAATCAAAAACCACGAATGAGCTAATTTTATGAACTATTTATTTTTTGTGTTCTAAATTTTTAAAAATTCTATTCACATAAAATTATAAAATGTATTTATTTTTAAATAATTGTATGGTATTTTTTCCACTTTTTTAATCTGGCTTTAATTGTTGTTAATTGAAATGTAAATTAGCAGGAACTTCAACATAAGCTGCATTGTGTTCATTGTTTATTGATTATTTTATTTGGATGGTTAAATAAGAAGTGCAGTAAAAAAAGTGTAGTAGAAAAATAGTGCAAAAAAGAGTAGTGAAAAGTGTAGTAGTGCAGCTGACATGTTAATCGAATTCATGTGAAAAATTTTCGTCCATTGAAGCTTGAAAATTCATTTGAATTTAATTTGAATATTTTTTAGAAGCCGTTTTTTGTGTCGAAGTGCTTGAGACTCACTGTCTCTCTCTCTCCCACCCTCTCCTCCTCTGTCTCTCTCTCTCTCACACTCACACTCATTTTGATTCTAATTGCAATTTATTTGTATTTATTCACATTTTTCAATTTCAATGCTATTTCTAGTTGTTTTTTTTTTTATAGAATGCAAATACAACAACTATGACAACAACAAACAACATCGGAGTATTCGATATAAGCGCAAATAATGATTCTCTAATTGAAAACAACTCTTCCGCGAATCATCAATCAATCAATTCAATTAAATTTTCTACTCAATTTTATGTCAAGAGTGGCTCTCATTTTAATTCAATTTATGAAACTTCGGATCGTGACAGATTCTTCGGTAATTAAAATGGAATGAATTGAATTTTGTCAAAAGTAGAAAGTTTTGGTTAGTAGAACATCCTTAAAAGACAATAAAACAGCAACAAATATTTTTCGATTACTTTTTACTCATTATTATTTTTTTCATTCATTTTTTTCACTAACTGTTCGCTAGCTTCTTTTAAATGTTGAATGATGTGTTAACTACATTTTATAACAATCTTTTCAACACTTTTTGTGTTCTCGTTTTCCCTCATTTTCCATCTATTTTTTCCATTGAAATGCAATGTTTAATTAAAGTTAATAAAAGAAATTTTTTCTTCTCTTTAAAAATCATTGAATTTACAAGCAACTCGTATTTATTGTATTTCTTTGTGATGTGATTTAAACTGCTGACCTCTTCGCTGCCCTCTCCATCCCTCTTTTGCGCCCACTCCATCCCTCTTCTCCGCCCTCTCCACCCCTCTTCTGTGCCTCTCCATCCTCCCTTCCCTTTTGAATATAGAATAATTCTGTGGTTTTTTTCGTAATTCTTAGAAAAGCTACGCCAATTCTTTGTTCGCGGTTTTTCGAAGTCGTTCAATTTAATTGCGATTGAGTATTAATTCACAACGTGACAAGAAAAGTTGAAGGTTGAGAAAGCGTGGGAGAGAGAGAGAAAGAGAGAGTTAAACTACTGTCAATTATTTTGCTAAAGTAAAGCAACCGATCACTGTTGATGTCTGTTTCAATTAAGAATCGAATGGATTCGATGGGTTTTTCTGTTTTAAATGAAACCCTGATATGGGCGAAGAAGAAGAAAAGGAAGAAAAAACCAAGAAGAAGATGAACAAGAGGATTAAGAAGAAGATAATGATGATGACGATGAAGATTCTTTTCTATTGACTGTTTATTAAAAGACATTCGAAAGTCCTGTAAAATCGACTTTAAATCGATTAAAACATGTTATTAAATTTAACGAAATTTCAAAAACTAAACGAAAGATAATAAGTTTAACAACATTTTCAACATAAATTCGTTGTTTTTAGTTTAGCGTTAATATAATTATAATTCTTCTCGTTGTTGTTGTTGATGCTTTTGTTTTGTTGTAATTCGTTGGGCATTTAATTGGGCTCCATCCGGGGACTCATATCGTCGTCATATCGTAGATTAAACTGTGAAAAAACACACCGTTATATAAAAACGGAATCTCAATTAAAATTTGCTTAAATCATAAAAAATTGAAAAATTTACAGACGCGTTTTTTTGTTCTTTTTTCCCCAATTTAAAGGTTTTCACAATTGATGCTGCAACGGACGCAGTTTCAAAAGCACGCACATACACAGAGAGAGAGAGAGAGAGAGAGAGAGAGAGAGAGAGAGAAGGATAAAAAGAGAGAGAGAACCAGATCCAAGGCAAACATCGATTAAGCCAGAAACGACAATCGTTCGTTCGTTCCTCTGCGTTGTTCATCCGGAGCAACCGCTGAATCGTTGTTGTTGTTGTTATTGTTGGCCGTGTTGTTGTCATACATACATTCTGTCATACATACATATTGTTGTTGTTGTTGTTGTTGTTGTTGTTGCTGTAGTAATCTTGTTGTTTTAATGATGGGTGTTGGAACGAATTTCTGTCTTGTTGTTTTACGTGATCTGTTTTTATTATTGTTGTTGTAACTGAGTCGCTTTTTTAATTCTTTCCTGTCATATTTCTTGCCGTTGTTGTTGTTACTGTGTGCGGTGTTCGTATTCTTGTTGTTGTTGTTATTGTTGTCGTTGTTGTACTTGTGCTTGTTATCCTCGCTGACCTCCTTACATCCGTTTTAAACCCATTCAGTTGCACTTTCGACGACGATTCAATTCTTCATCGCTTTTTTTTTTTAATAAATTAAATTTCTCTCTCTCTCTCTCTCGTTCTCTTTTATTGTTTTACGGGTTTTTCTGTTGTTTGTTTTTGTTTTGTAATATTTTCACTTAACTGCTTTTGGTTTGTGTCCCTCTTGCATTGCGATTGCTGAATAAAATTGTTGCGGTTCTTTCAGTGGCGAGCTGAACGAATGGGATACTAAAAGAAGCGACGCATCACAACGCAAACCGGTGATTGCAAGAATGACCTTTGACCAGAACCAAAGGGAGAGAGAGACAGAAAGAGAAAGAGAGATAGACAGAGAACGAAGGGAAAAGAGAGAGGAGACGAGATGAAATGATATGAATTTTATGAGTTCCGCTGTTTTAATTGTAATAATTTGCATTCTTTATTCATTTATTTTTTTCTTTTTTTTCTCTTCTTTTCGATTGCATTTCGAGAGTTCTTCTGTCGAATGCATCAGCGACGTTTTTGCTTTGTTTGCGTTTTCGTTTCCTCGGCGAGATGAATTTTTCGCCGTCGCTCGTTGAATTGAATTTTTTTTTGGCAGCGACCGGAATCATTTAATTGATTTATAATTCTGCGTTGTATTTCTCACTCTCTCGCGTCTTCCTTCTCGCTCTCGCTTTCCTCTTTCGCAATGTACGATTATTCATATTATGTGATAAAGGATTGAATTGTTATCATTCAAAAGAAACTTCTTTTTTTGGCCCAAAACTTTTCTTGTTTTTATTACAATCTCATTTCTTCACTTTTTATTTCTTCATTAATTTTTATTGTTAAAAACTTTCTTTTTCACAACCCATGCACGTGACATCACACTCCCGGGTGACAAGTGATGTCAGTTGAGTTTCTAAACAGGCAAAACAAAAGTCAAGCCCTCGAAAACAACGAAACGAGCCTTGAAACGAATGGAAAAACGTACAACATTCATGATGAGGCAATAAAAACAGGCATTTAAAAGAGAAGAAAAACGGCAGAATTCTGAAAGCAACAAAAACAACCGTTGCAACAACAACTTTGAAATGTTCATCATCATCATCATCGTTCATTGTTAACAAGAATTCGAAACTTTTTTAAAGACTTCCTTTTTTACGTGAAGTATTTCAATGCGTCTCCAGCCATGAAAAGTCATCAAAAGTCTAAAGGAACGTGCAACAACAACAACAACAACTCATTGCGATGCGACACGGTGGCGACTTCTGTTGATATGTCGTTTGGAAACGGAAATGACTAAAGAACAAGAACAAGATTGCATATGAGAAGAAGAAGAAGAAGAAGAAGAAGAAGAAGAAGAAGAGAGAGAACTCGGTCGTTTACGTCACGTTAATGGATGAGTTTGAGAGGAACCCAAAAAAAAAACACTTCGACGTTCTTAGTTAGTCGAAGTCTTAACATAGTCTTAACATTTAGTTTCTCTAAATTCGGTTTAAAATTTTTTCAATTTTAATTTTATTAAAGAAAAGCAATTTTTAAAAAGAAACCAGCTGATGGCCCACCCTATAGTTTTTCTTGTTTGTTTTATGTACTTGCGTTTAGCCATATCAATGAATCAATATATCAATATATACAGTATGTCAATATATCCAATATGTCAATATATCCGTCGTCTCGATCATGTTTAAATATCTCTTTCTTACTTCGTTATGTTTTCCTCTCGAAGCAAATTAATGGAAAAAAATTGCGAATCATTTATTTACAATAATTATAGCACACACGTACATACTTCTACACATACATATGTACCTATAAACATGCAGAAAATATTAATTAATAAAGGATGAACATTTTAAAGGGGGTCGATGAGGGGGTGGTATCGGTGTTGGCGGAGTTCCCCGCAGAATCAATAAAAAGCCACGCATAACAATAAAATTCGATTAAATCACTTGGAAAGAAAGGGAGAACGAAGAATTTACAGGGTGTTGTGTCTCATTTATTAAATCTTATTTCACTCTGCTGAGTAAAATTTATTTGTCGAAATGTTCACGATTGTTTTAATTCGTTGTTCTTGTTGTCGCTTCTTTTGCTTCAATACATCAATATTTTTATGAATATTTATACTTCAGTGGTTCTCATGGTCTGTTTTTCGTTTTTGCGTTACTGTTAAATTAGTTTCATTATCTAATTGTTTATTAAGTTCGATTCTTTATCTAGTTTAGTAAATAAATAAAACCACAAATAAATAAAACAATAAAGCAAATGAATCGTTCGCAGAATTTCGTAGTTTATTAAAATTTAAAAAAACTTTAAGTAGCTTAATCAGCAACAAAAACAACAGCAACAACAACAACAACAGCAGCAACAGAAGCAGCAACAGAAGCAGCAGCAATTATTTATCATTGACACCTTTCATTGAAGGGACTTTCTTCAAAAAAGACACCAAATAAGAGAACTAAAGAGAGGGAGAGGAAGATAGAGAAAAGAAGTGAGACACAAGGAGTGTTAGAAAGAGAGGGCGGGGGAGACAAAAAGTGCTGATCAAAGAAGTATACAAGAAAAACGTAGAGCAACATTATTTATGGTTTCTTATTAGGCAAAAAGTGAGACATGTTACGATGCGGAAGCAGGGCGAAAGGAGGGGGCAAAGAATCTGGCAAAAGAAGTGCATTGAAAACATAACGAAAAACAGAAGAAGAACAAAAGAAGAACACCAAGAAACAAAAAAACCACAAAAAATTGTCTGCCTTGTTTTGAAGTGACAAAAATGCAAAAGAAACCCGATGTAAAAACTGAAGACAAAAAAACTATAAAAAAAAATGCAGCAACAGCAGAAGAAGGAGACATAAAAACACACTCACACAAACACTCACGCACACATACATACAAAAATCTCAGAGTTTCCACAGGCTGGCAACGTCAAAAAAACACGCGTTAAATTTTGCAGCCGAAGTGACGCTGCTGGGCATGAAAAAGTTTACTTAACACTTTTCTTGAGCGTCATCCGTTCCGTGTCACACTAGATTCGGTGTACGTATGGATGTGTGTGGGTGTGTGTGTGTGTGTGCGAAAAATACTCCCAGCGAAAAAGCAACACTGATGTTGGTGAGAAGCTTCTCAATGAAATTTACAACTCTTTAAAACATGATTTAATTTTTCATTCTATCAACATTTTTTAATCGCTTTCAGTTTCAGTTGTTGTTTTTGTTGTTGTTATTATTTGTGTTCCCCCCCCCCCCTCTTTTTGCTCCTTGTTTTTAGTATTTATTATCGCATCTCCTTTCATGCGGTTCCTTAAGCATTCAACACCGAAAATTAACGATGACGATTTCCGGTGCTGTGAACAATTTCACGCTTGAGGAGGCGTGGACACGGTACACGTCGCCACATCGGTAATCAGCGATGGTTACTCTGTTGACACGAATTCCGAAGTCACAATTGTTGTTTTAATTGCGGTGCGAAGAGGGTGGTGAAGGAAGAAGAAGAAGCACGGGTACCTGAGTTGCTCACTTAATTTTAAATTAGCTCATGTTGTTGTTTGAACAACTTTTTGAATAATCGATTGTATAACTGAGTCATTTTGTTCGGTGGTATCAATTTTTTAAACTTTTTTTTATTTTAAAACCTACACTCGTTGTCCCCATAATACTACAAAACCAGCAGCAACAACAAAAAAATATATAAAAAGAGTGTTTAAAATGTTACAGTTTTTCGCTATTATCATGTGAATAAAAAACATAAAATTTTAGTATCAAATAAGAGATGAAGAACCATAATAATACAATAACAACAAAAGCAACAAGCATAACTACGATGACAATAGAAGAAGAGACAAGAACAACAACAAAAACAAAGACAACAACACAAAGGATTCAATTGAGCGATGGTTGTAAATAATCGGATTGTGCGATAAACTGGCACAACACGAAGAATGCATAAAATCTGCATACATAAACACACACACACACACACACATACACACATACGTCGACATTTTGTTGTATTTCACCTGACAACAGTTTAAAAAGCACTGTATATTGAATTCTACTGAATCGAAGAACAAAACAAGGAGGAAGAATCAGAAGCAGAAGTCTAAACATGTTTGTGTATGTGTTTGGTGTGTGTATGTATGTGTGTGGGTTGATGTGTGAGTCTGTTGATGTGTGTGTTTAAGAACAGTTTAGCAAACAACGACATAAAAACACCGCGTTTTTGACGTGTTTAAACACTTTCACTCAACTCAGCAGCTGTTTATCGCTCAATTCAATTTTTGTAAGGAGTTTAATGAGACAACAACAACAAAAATATTTACACACAACTGGTCATAATAGCAACAACAACAACATCAACAACGACAAACAGTCAAACAAAGCATCATCACTGCAACAACAACAACGCCCGAACTACCACTGTCTCCTTCCTTAACTACCCATCCCGTTATATTCGGCGTCACTAAAACTAACTACAATGACAATAGTAGCAATAATAGAATCAACAACAACAACAACAACAACAACGACAATAATGAAAGCTGTCACTCTGCAGATAAAATAGTTGACAAATATTGCCAACAACAATTACAACAACAAGTGTTTAAAGCAGAGCCTGAAAATAACTCTTATTCCAATTATCTTCCTCATAAAAGTTAGACTTTTAACTTTTATTTTGAAAATAAAAGTTAAAAGTTTTTCTCATAACTTTTATTTTGAAAATAAAAGTTAAAAGTTTTTCTCATAACTTTTATTTTGAAAATAAAAGTTAAAAGTTTAACTTTTCAAAATATTTTCAAAATAAAAGTTAAAAGTTTAACTCTTATTTTAAAAGTCTTGGATAAAAGTTTTTCTGATGACTTTTTCTGGTGACTTTTTTGAAATAAGAGTTATTTTAAGAGTTATTTTCAATAAGTGCGGAGAAGCATGAATATGTGGTTAGGTTTGGAATAAGCTGCTTGAGAGTGAAAATAGTTAGTTTTAGAAACTGTGTGCCGCTGAGATTTGTTGTTTATTCATTGATCGCCGTGTATGTGTATCTAGCATTACGTCGAAAGTAGCCCTTATCGGCAGCAGGTACAGTACAGCGGCGACAATGCTTTGAAACAACAACAACAACTCATCGTTCCGCTTGTGTGTGAATGACTTGTTGTTGTTGTTTCAAAGCATTGTCGCCGCTGTACTGTACCTGCTGCCGATAAGGGCTACTTTCGACGTAATGCTAGATACACATACACGGCGATCAATGAATAAACAACAAATCTCAGCGGCACACAGTTTCTTAAACTAACTATTTTCACTCTCAAGCAGCTTATTCCAAACCTAACCACATATTCATGCTTCTCCGCACTTATTGAAAATAACTCTTAAAATAACTCTTATTTCAAAAAAGTCACCAGAAAAAGTCATCAGAAAAACTTTTATCCATGACTTTTAAAATAAGAGTCATACCCATAACTCTTATCCATGACTTTTAAATATAAAAGTCATCGAAAAAGTTTTTTCAATGACTTTTAAAAATAAAAGTCTTCAATAAGAGTTATGGGTATGACTTTTATATTTAAAAGTCATGGATAAGAGTTATGGGTATGACTTTTATATTTAAAAGTCATGGATAAGAGTTATGGGTATGACTTTTTTGATAAAAGTCATAAAAGTTTCAAGGTCTGGTTTAAAGTCAAACCAGAGACGAAAATAGACATAAAAGCATGGAAACACACGAAAACATGAACATCATCATCGTCATTCTGAAACCAAGCTGCTGTTTAACTGCAGATTAACAGCGATACTCTTCGTCTCTAATGATTTTAAGTAAACTGTTTGCTAGTGACACACAGACACAGATTCAGGCACATGAAAGGCACACACACACACACAATCACACTCCTTCAAGTGGTGATTCGAGTGGGTTTCTTTGAATGTTCAAAGTTGAAAGTAAAAAACCCAAAAACAACACAAAAAATCGAAAACTTAACAAAAAAACGAATCAAAAAAGCTGTTTTTTTTTATTTAACTTTTATTCATTAATTTAATTATTTTTAATCATTTGATTCATGATCACGTGATACGTTGGATTCATTTCATTCACTTGACACATTTGCTTCTCATTAATTTAATTCATTGATTCATTTGATTTTATTGATTCATTTGATACGCTTCTCTTGATTCATTTCATTCATTGAATCAGTTTTCATGTCATTCAATTGATTCATTTGTTCCACTGATTCACTTGATTCTTGATTTTTGCAGTTTTTCACATTTTAAAAGAGTTTTTAAAAATATAAATTAAATTAAAATAAAGTCAAATTTTTAAGGAGTTTCGAATTTTCTAAAAAATTGCTACTTTAAATAGTTTGTAATAATTTCCTTTAGTTTTCTAACATTTTTCAAATCAAATCAGGACACCCAGCCAACAACCGCTCTTTCAAAATCATGTTTCCCGTTAAAACGGCGTAATTTTAATATTAAAACAGATGCAACTAAAAAGATTCATAAAACTTCAAAAACTTTGAAGCGACCCAATTTTAAGGCAGATGAAAATTTTGCATGAAAATTTAATTTCAATTCCGACAGCCGACCGGATGAATGTGAGGATTACGGGCACAGGGAGGGAGGGGAGCGTGGCAGGGAGTGTGGGTGGGGGAGAGTGGAGAAGGTGAGAGAAAATAACAACAGTGTTAAGCAGGGAGAAAGACTGATAGAAGGCCAGAGGGGTAGAGGGGCAGAGAACAGGGAAAAAAGGCCGATGAAATTCATGTCAGTACGAATAACGTAACATGACATCGTTGTTGTTGTTGTTATTCTTGTTGAGTACACTCTCCACGTTCAAATACAACCCACTACAGTCGAAAGGTGAGAATTATTGTTATTACAGGGTGCTCCATAATTATTTATAACCAACAAGTGTGGTAAACCAACAGAAACAATAACAAGAAGAAGGAAAGAACAACTGCTCTTGTCAATAAAGACAATGAAAGTGTATTTTATTATTATTATTATTGTTGTTTATCCCCACTTCACCCTCTTGGATTACAGAGAGGGAGGGGGAGAGAGAGAGAGAGAGAGAGAGAGATCTTCCATCGTTCTTTCTTTTCTTTGGTTTCTTGCCTTTAAAATCTCATGAAATTCTTATCAACTTGCTAACTTCCGAGTAACAACAGGAAGAAGAAGAGGAAGAACAGGAAGTCTGGGAAGAAGAAGAAGAGGAAGCAGCCCGAGGAGAGAGAAAGTGTGATGGACGTTAAAAAGGATGAGCAGAGAGCGAAGCAGCATCAATTATTTATTATTTTCCACAAAATCATGATGGCGATGATGCTCATAATAATGACGATGATCTGACCGAAAACCAGGAGCTTAGAATTGTCTTTAACACCTCTGCTACACTAAGAAAAAGCAACACTGGTGCTACTAACGAGGTCACGAAATGACACAATAGCATTATGAAGGTTAACAACTTCAGGCCCATATCTCCTAAAGTAAACAAGATACTTAAAGATTAAGAAAGCAGGATTTCTTGGCCTTCTTTCCTTATAAATGGTGACCAATGAATGACTATTCTCAGATACTATACTCTGAATTAGGCGAATACCTTGCGAGAGCCACAGGAATCTATTAAATTCAGTTCTGATACTAAAACATTGACAAAAAATTGCCTAAATTGGTTCACAGTATAAAACAAAAAGGGTCGCGAAGGACCCTCAACGTAACAGAAGGGTTAAAGTGAGTCTTCATGAAAATTTCGAGTTGGAATACCCACGGAGTTGATTTATTTCCCTTTATAGTTGTTTCTGTTTTAGTATCTCATCAGTTTGTTGCCTCAGACAGAGAGAGAGAGAGAGAGAGAGAGACAAAGAGAGAATGAGAGTGAGTGAGGGTGACCGCTAAAGCTTAACAAGTCTGTGGGTCTTGAGACTTGATGGAACCTGACACGTTCGCAAAAACTTCTTCGATAAGATTTAAATTTAGAAAACTTCAACTAATTCGGGAGATCAGATGGGGTTTGAACCGGATTTAGTGACATGTAAGGATAGAAATAAATTTCACTAGAAGGAGAGGGTCTCCTTCTCTCTCGCTCTCTCCACTCCAGACTAGTAATCATTTCACCGTGCATAAAATTTATTGTTATTTGAATTAATAAATGATTGAATCATTTTCACTCACGACGAAAGGAAAGAAGGAGAAAGACGACTCTTTTTCGTACCGCTCGACGATGTTTTACCCTCCCTCCCTCCCGTTGGTTTGTTTTTCCATCTCATGGCATCTCTGGAGTGACCGTGTTGTTGGCCAAAATATCGCTGTTGTTGTTGTTAAATTTTTACAACCTCGCTGACGATTATGATCATGATTATGATTTATAAATGTCAAATGGTGTGAAAATTAAATGCAATCAACATTAAGAACAACAACAATAATAGTAATAATAGCGACCATCAACAGAAACATGAACAACAACAACAACAACATCAACATCAACATCAACACTAACAACATTTATATTCATTTCACAGCATCACCATTCAACAGCAACAGAAGCAGCACTTTTAACAACAACAACAACAACAACAACAGTAACAATAACAACAGCAGCAGCAGGAATAAAAATAACAATAACAACAACAACCATAACATTGCACAATCAAGAATATTTTCAACTTAGGACACGTCACTCGATCATCATTTCACTCAACTTATTCATTTCGATTGCAGAGAAGCACGAAGCGTTGTTTGTTGGATGTCAGAAGAACGACGACGGTAACGCAACGTAACGAAACGAACGTAACGTAACGTAACACAACAGAAGACATGACAACATAACGAATGTTGACAAAATGAGTAATGAAACTTGCGAAAATCTCATGAAACTGCATCAATTTAACGAATGCTCACAAATTCCACGAAAGTAAAACGACATTTGGCAAAATTTCATGACGATTTACTTGATTTTAACTTCGAATTTACGAATAAGTTCATTAAAATTGTAAATATTAATTTAATTTTTAAAAATTTAATGATTGTTTTGAATTGAACGATATTTGTTGAAAATTAACGACATCTCTTGAAGTTTAACGAAATTCCGAAACTTTAACGAAATCTCATAATTTAACGAAGTGATACATTTCAAAGAAGTTAAACATTTTTTACAGAAATGGAAAAAAAAATTCAGCGAACGTTTAAAAATTTAACGAATGTTTATAAATTTAACGAAGGTTTCAAATTTTAACGAAAGGGAAAAAAATTTAATGCAAATGCAAAAAAATCTAAAGAATCTAAGTCTAAAAATTTAACGAGTGTTCAGTTAGAAACTTAAACCGAAAATTCATTGTAAATTTGAACCTTGATGAAACTTTTCATATGTCAAATTTATCCAAATCCAAACATGTGTGAAGTTTTTATAAAATTAAAGTTTTTTCGAGAATCTTTTTGGGGGAACAGATGTCTTCAAATAATTTTTATTAGTATTTTTAAGTACCGTTGGTGTCATTAAAACACGTCGTTTTGCTTGTATTTGAAATGTTTTTTGTTGCCTGTAAAATAGTTTTTAAATTTTTAAATCCGCATTTTGTTTTTGTTCTTTTATTCCTTTGTTGTTGCATTCGGAAAATCCTCGGAATTGAAATTAAATTTCTAATTTTATTTCACGAAGGATTTCCTTTACGCTAATCCGCTAAGAGTAGTATTTGTGTACACTCGAAAGCCGTACAACAACAACAACAACAACAACAACAACAATAGTAATAACAACAACAACAACAACAACAAACAATTGTGCACTGTTTCGAAAGCAAAGAATTAACGGAAGAGTTGAATCGCATATTTGAGTCGATTTGTTAAGCAGCAACACAGACGAATGTGCCCCTGCCCCCTCCCCCCCCCCTCGTCCCCCACCCTACACACGCACACATACATACATACATACAAACACACTCACACATACACTCGAAACAATAACGCGCTGCGCTGTTTTCATTCAGCCAACGAATATGTTTGCTTTGCAAGAACGCATTTCGAATAACGAACAAAGCAAAAACAGAAACCAGAACAGAAGCAAAGCGAACCAGGAAACGCAAAAAGCAATGAAGAAACTCATAAACTAAACGAGTTGTTGTTGTTGTTGTCCGATTATTGTTGCTTTTATTGCATCGCAGAAGCAGCGGCAGCGGCAGCAGCAGCAGCATCATCAACGAGCGGAAATTCGCTGTGCAGCGTTGTGCAGCGATGCTTCCGTTGAGAAGTCGTCCCTCCCTCCCTCCCTCCCTCCACCATCACCCCTCGCTCCATGTACTTGTGTCCTTTTTCTGCTTTTGTTTCGTTATCCTTCGAGGTAATTAGCAAACAATGCAAATTGTTTGTTTCTTTCATTTAATGAGTCGCTCTCTCGCTCACGCATTGAAATCGACTGAAGTTCGCAACGTTTCCGCAAGAAATGCTTTCGATGCGGTTGTAGTTGTACGTGTGTGTGTGTGTGTGTGTGTGTGTGTGTGTGTGTGTGTATTGTAGATAGGTATATATATTAGATGAGTCTATGGCTGTGTGTGCGTGTGTCTGAAGGCGCCCTAATTTTAGTCTCTGCCTCCGCGCTCCGTTTAACTCCAGGGTCCCCGATAACCCGCTGTTGCTGCTGCGCCACTCAGCCGCAGCTTCAGCTTCATCGCTCGTTCGTTGTTCTGCAAAACGGAGAAAGAATCAGCATCAGAATTTAATTAAAAATAATTTTCTACTTCAGCGTTATTTTCCATGTATTCAAGTTTGCGGCTTTCATTAAATCTCGCTGTCCGAAAGCGAAAACGTTGCATTGCGTTGTACTGCGTTATGTTCCAGCAACCACAATTGACAGAGCTTCAATCCGTAATTCTTTTTCTTCATCTTCCTCCACTTCTTCTTCTTCTTTTTCTTCGTTTTCTGACTCTTCGGTTCCACTCACGTCACTCACTCATGTCAACATCGGTCCGAACCGCGTCGTCGTCACGTTTACATCGTCGATCAATTATTTAAGAGCCGAAAATTTCAATGACGCTTTTTCTTCTTCTTCTGTTTTCGGTGCGGTGTCCTCGCTACCGAACGCAGGCGGCTTCTGGTGCTGCTGCTCCTGCTGTCGCCTGGTCACGCGGTTGCTTTGGCTCAGAGGAGGCTCCATAAACGTCAGCAGCGGCAGGTGTTTCTGTCTCTTGTTGACATTAATTTTTTTTAATGGTCATTAAGTCATTCAGATTGTTTTTTGTCCCTTCAGCTTCGAGGCAGCGCAGCCGGAGTTCGTTTTTAAGAGCATCCTTTTGGCGTTTTTTTTATAATTGATTTATGCCTCAACAGATGATCGGAGGAAAACGTGGAGGAAGGGAGGGGGTAACAATGCAACCAATTCGAAGGGACAGAAGACAGACACAGTGATTGAGTGCATGCGTTATGTAGGATTCGACAGAGTTGCCACACGGAGAGATTAAATTATCCCTTAAAACCTAAAAATCAGGAAACAGAAAGAAGTCACATGAAAAATCTTTCAATTACACATTCAATTCAGCAGAACCACTCAATAGTCAACCAGTTGCCATCTACCGCACCCCCTTAACCTCCACCCCCACCCCTATCTACGCCTCTTTCAACCTGTCAATAAGCACGCTTTGGCATCACTTCCTTTGAATGCAGCCAGCAAACATCGCAACACATCGGCACTCAATTTAATTGCTCTGAGAGAAAGCAAAAACAACAACAACAATAAACAGAAATTAATTGGTAAAAAAGTGGCAATTACAACAATTAATTGCACACACACACAGAAACAAACACACACACAGCCACAGGAAAGACATTAAAAATAAAAAAAATGGATTTTAAAAGTGTATAAAAATATGAAAAATGAGAAAAAAATAATATCAACCACCGACAGACGCACTCCACGCACTCGTTAAAGGTTGCCATATTTTTGTAATTACATGCAATTAAAAAAGAAGCATCAAGAAAGCGCTTCGACAACGTGAATGAGAAGCGTATGAACTTGATCATGATGATGATGATTATAATGATGATTAATGTGACGATGATGACTATAAATTTAATGATTAATTTAATGATAACAATGATGCTGTTGATGATGTTGGCGATGCTGATGATGTTATCGATGATGTTGGTGATGCTGATGATGTTGATAATGTTGAGGATGATGGTGATATTTATGTTAATAAAGTTGATGATGTTTATGTTGATAAAGTTGATGATGCTTTTGTTAATAATGGTGATGATGATATTGTTGATGATATTAACGATGTTGACGATGTTAAGGATCTCGATCATGGTGATGATGACGTAATGATGTTGATGCTGGTTTAATTATGTTGATGATGTTGTAGATGTCGTTGATTGATGTTGATGCTTATGATAATATTAAGGATAATATTTGTGTGGTATTTATTATGATTATGGTGATGATAATGTTGTTGATGTCAGTATTGAATGTTGACGATGTTCATGTTGTGCTGATGACGATGAAATTCCATGACGATTATTATTAATGATGATGAGATGTTGGTATTTTAATAAAGGAAGCATATGTTGAGTACGTGTTTGTTCATGTGTGTATGTGTGTGTGTGTGTGTGTATGTGTTGCCACAGACATGCCAAGGATAATTACTCAAGCAATCAGGATGGTAATCAGGATGGCAATCAATCCATCAATCAATCAATCAATTAATCGATTGATTCATCAGTGGTTTTCATTAATTGCAAACTTTGCGCGAAAACATGCATTAAAAGTGATTGTAAAAAAGAAGCCCAGCTACTTTCTGGACCTCTCTTTCCCTCGCTTGCTGTCTCACTCTCTTAATAACTGCACGGGTACGTTATTAAAAGATACCCAACAGAAAAGTTAGCCAGCCCTGAAATGTCATCGATGATTCAACCGATTCAGTGCTACATATGTATGTATTGATTTTTCTCATAAACAGTGTGCGAATTATATGCTTTTTCACGGCGTAGAAATTAAGGAGTCAAGTGGTGATTGTGTAAGATGTTATTGAAGCAATATTCTCCTTATTTACCCCACGACCGGGGTGAAACCGGTTATTGGAGGGTATTTCACACAATTGAAAGCTTTCGATGACAAGCTTGTCACTCTTGTAAATGGGGCGGTCTTGATTTTTCGGTATTTCGGTGGTCATTCGCTATTTGTTTTTGGTCCTTGATATTTGCTTCTGATTTGGTCTTTCATCTTTGGACTTTGGTCTCAGTTCTCCGGTTTTTCATCATTGGTCCTTGGTATTTTAATCGTCCCTTGGAAATGACTGTCTGTCTTTTAGAATGTCTCTCTGTCTCTCTCTTTGAATGTCAGCTGTGGTCTCTGTTGAGAACCGGAATCATCGGGTCACCGGGTAAAGCAGCACTTCGACCCGACGCAGCTCCAACATAGTTTGTGTCAAGGACTGATTTTTCCGAAATCATGTCACGTTCATGCGTATTAAATATCAATTTGAGACAGAAATTGAATTCATGCTTTTTTCAATCTTTTTCAATCTCTACGAAATTCAAAATCGAGGGGAGCCACGACAAAGAAAACAACAACAACAAATAAAATGAAATGACCCGTAATATTATTAAATCGTTTATGAATATCAGATCCTTTTTTTATGTCAATGAAATAAAAGTACAAAGATTTTTCTTCTTTTTCTGTTGCTTTTAAAATGCATTGAAACAATGGAGCTTGTAACAGATGCTGTGGTTTTGTTGTTGCTACAGACTCTTCTACTGTATGCGATCCTTGTCCACTTCACATCCTCACGTCCTTGAATCGAACTTATTATTGCAAAAAACAATATTGTACATTCGAAAAAACTAAGAAAAGAAAAATAAAAGCTTCTGAAGAAAACATTTATTTTGAAATTTTTCTCTGTGTTCTCCTTCGGTCCATTTTGCCCCTTTGCCATCCCTTCTTCGTGCCCTTCCTTTCTCCACACCCTCTTTTCACCCGCATCCTTCTTCATTCGTCACGTTGCTCGATGTAATTCCCAATAATTCACTTTTTTTCACGATGCGGTTGCATTTCACGAGTGTTTTGACTGATTTATTTCAATTTCGGACTCTGCAACACGTAAACTGTCATCATAATAAATAGTATAGATGTACATATACATATATATACATACATTTATACATATGTATGTATATCTCCCTTGTTGGTTTGGATTTCAATAAATTCCGACCAATTTATTTCGTTTTATATGCAAATTTGCTGCCAATGATACCACGCAACGATTTATTGATATAATGATAAATACTTGTGTATAAACATGTGTGTATGGCAACAAAAAATGTATACAGAGATGTTTGTATACAAACAATGTTGTGTCTCTTTTGTTCACTGAAATGTTAAATTCAATGTCCATGATATCGAGTTCCTTTAAAACATATGTATTAAGAACTTAGCAACTGATTCTTACATTATTTCAATTTTTAAAAAAATGCCAAATAATTCCAATCATTATACTAAAACTAATAATTTGTACTCGGAGATTTCTAATTGATTTAAAATTTAAATACGTTTTTCTTTCAATAAGTGGTTTATGACTTTAAATGGGAATAAAATACAAACTATTAAAGTGACTAAAACTTGTATTTAATTTTACAGAATGTTTTTTTTTTATTATTAATAAAAATAGCTTCATTCATTTAACTAAAACGTACTTCACATAATTTTTACAGAATTTCATTCAATTAAAACACTTCGATGGCTTTTTAGAACTGCTAAAAATTCCCGTTCTGGGTCCCATTATTTAAAATAGGTTTTTTGTTATAAATTGTGTTCGTTTTTTTTAATTCATGCTGTAAAAATAAATCAAAATCGAAATTTACTGCAATTTATGTAAATATCTTAATAAATGCTGATGTTGTTTTTGAAAATTATATTGTTTGAAAATAGCGATTGATTAAATGTTTTCTGGGTTTAAAATGACACGAAATTCCATTTAAATACAGTTTAATTTGGCAAAAATATATAAAAATCGTAATTTTATTGCAGATACTGAAACAAAGAGAATGAAAAACATTAAATAAATTCAAACAATGCTAAAATTAAAATTAAAAATTGATGTTGATTGTTTATATTTAGGTTTATTTTAATTACTATTGTTATTCATATACAAAATAAAGTATAATAAATAATTTTAATCTATAATATTAATGAACTCTAAATAATGAATCATGAGTGATGCAGAATGAAGTGAATGAATCGAATCTGTTCCGTGGTTCATTTCTATTCATTTTTAAGTACACCTTAAAATAAACTAAACCAAGATTTAAATCAAACTTCAACTAAACTCATGATCAATTCGAAAGGTCAATAAAAAAACAATTACAACAACAAAAACATGTATCTGCGAAGATTACAAAAAAGTGATTACAACAAAGGAAATCATTACAACAACAGGAGCTCTCATTACAACAACTGGAGCTCTCATTACAACAACCGGAACTCTCATTACAACAACCGGAAATGAGTATATTTTTGGAAAAAAAAACAAGTCGATGCTATTAATGCCAAGATTCTCCGTTAATTAGATTTAATTAATGATGAGCTCAAAATATTACGATTTTATACGCCGAATCAAGTTTCCGAAACTCGAAACAAAACAAACCAAAACAACTGCGAATTAATTAAGTGAACTTTTTCCCTCCGTTTTGACTTTGTTTGTGTTTTTCTGCTGCCGATTTAATCGATTTTAATTTAGTATCATTTATAATAATAACACAGATTAAAACTCATACGGAAACCGGTTTCGATGGCGGCCAGCATCTGCGATTAATCATGGAAGTGGTTTAGTTTAGTTTAGTTTAGGTTTTTTTTTTACAGTTACAAGCGATGCGGTGCGACGATGAGCAGGAATTCGAACACCTTCGAATGCGAGTTCGAAATGAGTTCAAAAACACGAGTACGAGTGCAAAGTCAAAATGTGCGAAGAGGAGCGGCGAATCTGGAGGTCAGCCGTTTTTTCTCTCTCGTAGAAATTTAAAATTTATAACGAAATTTTTATTTTTTTCCACCAAAATTTGTTGGATTAATTTTTTAAATTTTCTTAATTTTTTTAGTTTTTTTTTAAATTTCTTTGTGTTTGACTCTTTATTCATCGTTGTGTCGATTCTGCTCGCGTTGCACTGATTAAAATCCGGTTTTCCGGCAGTTCGTTTTGATTATTGAAGAGAAAAGACAACAAAAATAAAAACGACACCATCCACAACACATAAAATAGTTAACAATAATTTTTTTTTTCCTTTTATCTGGTGTCCCTGTTGCACAATCAGCTGTACTCTCTTCAGTTTAAACATCTAACGAACATCGAAGCGGTACGGTAGCCGGTACCCGGTACCCGTTCACACAAGCTGCTTATTTTTGCATTAAAAACTCATGACTGAAATAAACTGTTAATTGTTGTTGTTTACTTATGCTTTGTTTGATAAATAAACTCAACTTATTTTGACAAACACACATAAAGTAACTGTTCATTAAAAATAGTTTACATAATTTGACGTGTGTAAAAAAAAAGAGGTGTATATTGCATCATACAGCAACTCTTCTTCTTGTTCACTCGGGTTGTTCACTCGGGTTGCTCACGCGAACATGCGACGAAATGCAACAAGTTTCATTCGTGTTTTTGTTTGATTTAAATACAAATTAAGTGATGCGGTTTAGCGGACACCCCAGACTGCTACCGGAACCGATACCGTACCGCATCGATTTAATTTTATTCTCAATTTCGTCATCTCTCGGGATGAGTTCAAGTTGAAAATTTTCCGATATCGATTCTGATTCGGATTCTTATAAAAGTTGGAGCTGTTTTCAGATCGCTTTTTAGTTGATTCTTAGCGAGCGCTCAAGCAGATTGTGTGTGTTAAGTGAAGAAGAAGAAGAAACCAACTAAAAGAGAAGAAAGGGAAGAAGAAGAAATGAGTTACTTCAATGTTGTAAGTTAAATCAAACATCACAGAAGGCATTAAAATGTGTTTTCTACTCGAAGTTCATGAAGTTTACTCAACAAATCAGTGCAGATAATTTTTTTCTGTTAAAATGAAAAAATATGAAAATTGTTAGTTCTTTAAATAAACGTTTAAAAAAATAAATAAAACCATCCCATTCATATTTCATGAATTCCTTAAAAAGTGCTTAAATTAATTTTTGCTGAGTTTTTGTGTGGGTTTTTTATGTGTATTTTCGCTGAAACGGAAACCACAATTTAATCGTTTTTATGCGAAAGAATTTCATTTCAATTTTTTTCCCCATAACAATCGAGAGAGCACCCACACACACACACACACACACACACACACTACTTCTCACACTCTTACACGCTCACACATACCACTATAATAAATCTCCGCTTTGAACACTGTCATTTAAAATATATCTATCCACATGCTCTGCATAATTAAAACACCGCCATAACTCCTGAAAAATTTACAGATATTATTCGCAGCTGCTGCCCTCGTCGGTTGTCCAGACAACGCGATAAACGCTGCAGTTCGCCGAGAAATATCGCTGCCGTTCAATGATTTATTGCCCCCGCTGTTCGTGGACCAGACACCGCCGGAGCCAGTCCAGGCAGCAGAGCCACCACCCCCACTATCGCCATCATCAGCCTCAACAACGGTACCATCACTACCACCAACAACATCACCAGCATCACCACCACCAACAATAACGCCACCATCACCACCACCACCAACAATAACAACGGCAAGAACGGGAGTAGCATCAGAAATGGCAAAGAAGCCAGAGAAACCAGCGCCAGAGAAGAAAGAGAGACCCACGACAACACCAACCACACGAGAACAGCGAAGAGAGGGCGAAAGTGAGGAAGAGTCAGCAACATGGGACGCATCGGGAACTGTAAAAACATCAGAAAGAGCTGTAAACAATGCAGAAGTTGTAAAAATAGTAGAAGCAGAAGAAGAAGAAGCAGCAGCATCGGAAACAGCAACAAAATCATCGACAGCTGAAGCATCAGGAGCATCAACAGAATCTACAAAATTGCATAAGAAATCAAACCGAAAATTCTTCTCTTATAACGAGAATAAACAAAACAAGCAACAAGAACAAGAACAACAACACCAGCAGCAACACCAACAACAACATCAGCAGCAACACCAACAACAACAACAGAAGGACGAATCTAAACCACATCACTTGACCACAGAAGCAGCGCCAACGAGTCCACGTCCACGAAAGGGTTCGTTACCAACCCTCACCCCGTTCCCGCGCCATCTGAAGTAACGCAACATTAAATCAGATGATACAGCATTGGAAATGTCATGGAAACTCTCGCCATGCTTTAATGTGTCCAGACTTCAGAATTCTTCTTCACTGCACGAAGTACAAAGACTTTATTCTTTAATCATGTTGTAAAATGTTATTTAATTTTAATTAATTATCATATGTATTGTATATTAAATAAAATTAACTGAACTCACGTCAAATATTCGAAATAATTTAAATTTTTATATAAAAAAACCTCGAAGAAACCACTCAGCACCAATAGATTCAACTTCGATTCAGTTATCTTGTCCCATTATCATTATTATCACTTATCAAACGACCCGTATATGTCTTTAACGCCATATTTTCGTTGTTAATTCTACTAAACTCTAGTTTTTTGTTCTCCAGCCAGTAACACTTTCTTAATTTAAAGTGTAAACTTTGATTCCCTAGTTTAAATAACAAATTTTAGTTTAATTTAAAAATTGTTTCACCTTCGCGAAGAAGTGAATTCTTCGTGATTGAAATTGACGGCAAGAACAGTCCTCGTTTTAACTTTAAGCACGATTTTCTCACTTCCTTTCAAACATCGCCTCTGAACACGCCTCCACACGTCCCTGGTGAAACTCTACCGCATCCCAGACACGCCCCAGAACCTCTACCAACTCATACATTTATCTCATGAAATATGTACTCAATCTTTCAATCCGCCGTGCAAACAATACAAAAGATTGGGGAACAAAGCAATGGCAACAACAACTACAATGTAGACAACAACAAAGCCAACATACAGAAGAAGAAACGTCAGTCACGGAAATTTTGCAGTACAAAAAATTGAAGGTAATCCTTCAAATTTGCGAACTTCATTATTTACGTGCGGAAGGTACTAAATAACCGATTCCACACAACTGACAGATGGTTTCGATCAACAAACTTGTCATCACTGTGTGTGTGTGCGTGTGAGTAAAAAACATCATCGCATAGAGAAGCAACAACAGTGACATGATACCCTCAACACTTCCCAAATCTCATGATTTTAACAACTGTTTAAATACGAGGGCTGTTCAATGAAATCAAGATTCTCTCAAAATGATTGAGAAAGATTTTCATATTTGATATTAAGCACTGATATTGAAATATATGAGTTGAGGGAAAGAAGATACTCAGAGAATAATCAGAAACAACTCAGAAGTTAAGAAAATTTCTTGCTTTTCTAGTTATTATATTTATGCATCGTTTCTTTTTTGGGAAACTTATCAAACAACCCTCGTATACCCTCGTGTAATTGGGCCACCTGAGTTCCAGTTAAATTCATATCGAGTTCATACGAAGATGGTGCGAAAATCGTGTAACTTTTGTACTTAAAATATAAACGCAGAGGAGGGTCGATGGAGGAGGTTGGATCGATGAAAAGATGGATGGATGGTGGGGTTGAGGATAACGGTAAAGACGAGGCTGAGCGGGAAAATAATTTTACTACAACAAACGTGGAATGTTTCTTCATAAAGTAGTTCGGTGTCTCTCACTCTTTCTCTCAATGGTTTTGGGGTCGTCCTGCCGGAAGATGTACTTGTGTATAACCTGTAGAAGAAGAAGAAGAGGAAGAAAAGGATGAACGAGAGGAAGCTGAAGAAGGTATCAGAGCCAGAGTAATAAAATGGCAGCTTGAAAAGTTGAAAACAGCAAACGGAAAGAAGCTTTTAGTAAAACGATGCACGAACACATATCAACATTAAAAAAAAGTATACACAGACACACAAGCACACAGACACACCCATACAACAACTGCAAACATATAAATTTATGTGAGTCTATGTGCGTATAAATAGCATGTTGATTTAGCTTTATAAAGTGCAACTAAAATTGCTCGAAAGTATGTGTTGGTGGATTTTTCCGCTGTGTGTGTAAAGTAAAACTTTCAGCTTTTTAATATTAAGACACTAAAAACGAGGTCTTCTTACAAAAATAACCATTAATAAAACTTGGTCGTTATTCAACGCTTTGTTTCAACTTCAGATGGTTCGAAACCATGGACCAGCCAACAACAACTCCTCCCCCCCCCCCCCCCCCTCTTTTTCCCTTGCTAACTCACAATATCACCCGCCTTTTAAAGTCATTAAAAGTGCGTCCCTATAGATTCTATATTCGACAAGATGTATTAATTACTTACATTAGAAGAAAAACCCAGAAGAATATAGAGTCCATAGTCTCCCAAAGTTGATAGAAACTACAAAATGCAAAGCCCATAGTATACTTATAGGCGAAAGAGTTTCCATATTGAATAGAGATCATAAGATATCAAAGAAAAAACTCAGATAGACCCACTGAGTTCCGATGCAGTAGAACAGCTAATAGTAGAATACAGAATACAGTAGTATTCTTAAAGGTTTAATAAAGGGATCATAGATCAGGGTCCATAAAGTCTATAAATTATTCAATAGAGTTTTAAAGTCCACACTGTATAGTGTGTGAGAATACACTATACTAGGTTCCGTGAAAATCAAATTGATTGAATCAAAAGGGAATCAAACAATAAAACATAAAAAAATCAACAACAGCCAACAAATGCTAGGAAGAAACAGAAGAATGAATAAAAAGGAAAAGTCATGTTAAAGTGACTTATGTTCTGTTTTAAAATTCATTACATATGTATATAATAACTGTATACGGTGCAGTATAGCGGGGAAAAGCAGCAGATCAACAACCCCCATACTTCATCAAAAATCGTCGAACCACGTCACAGTTTATCACAGCACAACTTCTCAAAAGCTTGCAGCTTTAACGCAGCTTTTTGTATGAAATAATACAAAAGAATCATATTTTTTTTTGTTTATCTTTTCACGGTCTTATTTTAAGCATCGTTATTATTATGGATCATCATTATCATTATACTCTACAATATTATTTCCTTCTATATTGACGATTTGTTGACGCTTTGTTAACGCTTTATTGACGTTTTATTAAATGCTGGTTGTTTGCTTATGTTGCTCTACAAATTTATTGGCAACATCCACAGCATCTTCTTCTTCTTCGAATTTGAGTGATGATGAGATGCAAATATTTGTTACAATTAATTTTTGGCGAAGCTCATCAATTTCGTGTTCAAAGTTGAAGAGATAGAAGGCGCAAAATGTTGAGATTCGAATGAATCCCGGATTATTTCAGAATTTAAATGAAACAAAGCGATTTTTATTTATAAGTATGCTTCAATTAAAGAAAGGAAAACGTCATCGAAAATCGTATTTAAAGTATATAGTATTGCATGGAGATGTTCTTAGATGATTTTGATAACAATAGTTATTAGAAGGATTTCTATTTTTCTAATGATTTGGATTCTTCTGATGTCTATAATGGCCTTGATTCTGACTCTTCTGATGATTTTAATGATTTTGATTCCGAGTCTTGTGATGATTTTAACTCCTCTGATAATACTAATGATTTTATCTATGATCCATCTCTTTTTCTTAAGATAACTAAGACTAATTTATGTACATACATACATATAAGCATTAAATATCCACTCAAATTAAACAAAAAATTCCCCCATATAATCTGTAAACAAGAATTTTCTTTGTGATGCTGGAAACAAAGAAACCCAACATTCAAGCAAATCAAATCTGTCCGGATCATAAATCATTCGGCGACTGTCATCGAGCACTTAATTCGTCTGTCGTCCGTTGATTCAGAGCGACAAAATATTAGTCTTAATTTACTAATTGCAAAATACATAAAATATCCCTCATGTTTCGGTCGGTCTTCGCAGCTTCGGTGAAGATGTATGAGGGGGAACCATAGAGTGAGTCCAGGTCGATGACCGGGGGTCACTTTCGGGCACTGAAGGGGGGAATGTAATGGAGACGATGAGTTTAGTTGCTCAGGAGAAACACTAACAACCACACAAAACTATTTTTTTACTGTATTCAAAGTGCTCAGAGT